>JABYQJ010000079.1:0-75998 GCA_022606055.1 Trametes gibbosa | reverse complement strand
GTGAGAGCGTCGGCCGAGGGGCCAGAGGCGGCCGTGGCGCTCTCCGCTCCCCTCTTCTTCCGTGGTGTGGACGGCTGCGAGGGCGCGGCCACAAAACCGGCGGGGGGCGGACCCTTGAACGTGGCGCTTGTGACATGACCCGCTGAGTCCAGCGTTACCCGAGCTAGTACAGGGAGAAGTCAGCGCGCGAAGGACAGGCACACGACCGAGGACTTACCGCGCTCGAATCCCTGCTGGTCGTACCAGGGCGCGTAAGGGGTGTCGCCCTGCGCGACACACCGTTGGCGACGGCGCGCGCAACGGTGGCATTTGGACGCCCCTTCTCCGAGGACGCAGAGTAAGGCCGATTTGCGGCAGTTCTCGCACCTGGTGTGCTGCTGTGGGGAAGGATCAGCCAAGTGTACGCGACCGCGGAGCGCGACTTACCCTCCAGTGTTTACCGAGCGCGGGCTCCGAAGCCTGCGCCGCGCGCGGGACCATCATTTTGGCCCTCTTCTTCTTGGGAGGGGCGGGATGCGTCGCGCGAGGTCTGAGGGCCCGGGTCGAGGTCGCGCCAGTCGGTTCCTCCTCATCGGACTCCTCCACCGGCTCGTCGGACTCCTCTATCGGCCCGCCCACCTCGGACTCGGATTCTTCAGCGTCGTCGCGCTCCACATCGGCCGAAGGGCTGCGGGCGTGCTTGCGGAGAGCGCGGGGGCCGTGGGTCTCAATTACGACCGACGGGACGCTCACGCGCGACCGGGCGCTGCGCGTGGAATGCGAGGGAGTGGTGGGGGGTGGCGTCACATCGTCGGCGGCGATAGTTTCAAGGGCGGCCCCGAAGGGGTCCGATTCCTCGTCCTCTTCGGCGAGCGCGGCGGCGGCAGCGCGTCCGCGCGCGGCGAGGATCTGTCCACGCGCCCATACCGGCCAATCCGTCTCGAGCATCGGGAGGTAGCCCTCCACGACATTCCAGACGGCATCGGCATGCGCGCGAAGGACAAACGGGGGGCAGAGGCGCTCCCCCGCGGCATCCTTCAGGCGTACTCGGTAGTCAGCGCAAGATCAAGAAGCCAGAAAAGCAGGACGTACCAAGACCCGCGCTGCGCGTCGAGCCCACTGCTGGCGTACCTCTTCCTCTGCGTACCCTTCCGGTTCTCCAGCCCAGATGGGCCCCATGGCAGTCTCGAGCGCACGCACCAGTCGAGAGTCGCGGCCTCCCCAGTTTTGCTGTGAGGGTGGGGGTGCGGGCATATCGGTAGCCAGTAAAGGGGGAGAGCGAGTAAGTGCAAAGAGAGGTGAAGAACGGGAGGCAAAAGAGCGCGGCGAAGGTTTGACTGGCCTTTTCCTGAGGCCAGGACAATGGCGCGCGGCGACGTTGCGCGCGACCCTGCAGAGACCGCGCGCCTGGGCCCCCGTGGGCGGCTATGACAGCAACACGCGCGCCGGTTGAAGAACGCACGCGCGGGCCGGTCACGCGACGGCGCCTCCTTCGCGCAAGCGCGCCACTGGCCCAGAAGTCATGTGCAGGTGATGTCACCAATTCCATTCGCAAATCTCCAAGTCCCTACTCCGAATCTTCCTCGCGCGCTCCCGACTCTCTCCGTCGTGCAAGCGCTGCCTTCCTACGCGCCGGCGGCCCGCGGCAGGGTGCGCGCTTCCCCCTGCGCTTCGCGGTTCTCCAATACTTCGAGGTCCCCTTCCCCATAGGCGAACTGCGCGTCCATCAGCTCGCGCTGCAGGTCCTGGATATCATGTAGGTGTCCGTCCACGCGGACTAAGGTCGAGGGCGCGGGCGCGTTCATAGGATCCAGGACGCGCAATCCCACCAGGGCGTCACGGTACTCACGCGCGCGGCGTTCCAGCAGCGCGAGGATGGGCAGCCATTGATTGAAGATCATTGGGGCGACTCGCGCGCGCATGGCATAGAACTCGTCCTCGAAGACGCGCGCGAGGTCCATCTCGGCGGGTATGGTCGCTACAATCTCCTCGACGGTCTCCACACGCTCCGCTAGGGTCGGACCACGCGGGTACACAACGTAGTGGGCTTCCTGCCTGGCTCGTCAGCGGGGGGAGCGCACACGCGCGCGGACCACTCACAAAGGCGCGAACCACGGCCGCGACATTCGCGCGCAGGACGTCGCGCGATGCTAAGCCCCCCTCGACGGCGCGACGCAATACAAGGATGGCGCGGTCGATCCTGGGGACGGTAGCGGCAGGATGCAGGCTGCGCAGCTCTCCACCGACTTGCAGGAGTTGTTCAAGTGTCAGGTTCATGGCAAGGAAGCTTTGACGCGCGCGCCAGGTCCCCAGCGCCCCCTTTTATCTCGACGGTCACCCCTCTCGATCGCGTTGACCGGGGACGGTCAAGATTTTAGTGGGGGGGAGATGATGAGCACCACCGGCGTACCACACCAGAAAACCCCGCTTTTCGCGTCTCTGCACGCGCGCGCGCGCACTCCGCGCGTTAGCTCTTCAAGGCGCGCGCACCCCCACGCATCCCCAAGTCACTGTCCGAGTCCTTCCTCCATCCTCCATCTGTGCGGGTTGCGCAAACGCGCTCGGTCTCCGTCCGAGGGGACGCTCCGTGTCTCCGGAGGCTGCCCGGTCTATCGGGGCCGGCGGCGTTCGGGTTTTGGTCAGCGATGCATCAGTGGCGCGCGCACCGCGCGCTCCCGTACCTGATCGCGCGCTTGGCGCGCGATCGGCGCGCAGGACATTCCAGCTTCCGTTTCCGAGTATCTTCCGCCTCGTAGCACGTGTTTTGATTCAGCCTTCGGGCATTCCTGTACATAGTCGTTTTGGGGGCATTCGAACCCCCCAGACAATCCACCCCTTACTCTCTCGTCTTTGGGAACGTGTCCCTTGCGCTCCACAACGAATATCGCGCGCAGCTCACCCTCCCCTACACTTGCGTGTCCGGAAAGCTCTCCGCCTTGACAGCGTAAAGTCAGCTGCGTCCACTGCGTTTACTGCGTTCTACTGCGTTTTCACTGCGTTCACTGCGTTTACTGCGTTTTACTGCGTTTTCACTGCGTTTACTGCGTTCCTCTGCGTTCACTGCGTTCTACTGCGTTTACTGCGACACTGCGTCCCACGGCAAGCGTCGCGCTCATACCCCGCGCGCTACATCGATACTGCGAATTGCGCGCGTTGGGCATAGCATCGCGCGCGCACGTCCTACCTCCGCGCTCGAGGACTAATTCCCATCATCAGCGGCCTAGTGACGATCCCAGGGAGCTCGAGACCTTACTCCCCTTCACCCCTTCCTAGAGACGTCCTCTACCCCTCGGCTATCGGCCGTCAGAGTATCTCTTACCGTATCAACGTGTGCGGTGGGGAGTAGCTACGCCGATACGGCGAGTGTAGCCAGTGCGGCGTCAAAAGAGAAAAGGACTTGTGCGTCCGGCGTTGAAGGCGCGAGCACAGCCACCGGCTAGCAAGCGCTCGCACGCGGTCACATGTACTACGCGCGACGCGTCGCGTAATTACAGCTCAGAGCTGAGCTCAGCCAGCGCTTAGCGTGGCTCCGCGACCCTGCGACTGGCAAATTGCCAGCTCGCGCTCGCCTAACTTCGCACTCGTCTTTCTTGCTTTCAATACGACTCGCCCACTCGCCCACTCACCCTCAACACTCGCACCACCGCCATGAACCCCGACCAATCCCAGCCGCCTCACGCGCCCCTCAATACACCCCCGAGCGCCACTACCGAAATGGTAGTGGACCGCCCAGTACCCCCCTCTACCGCCATGCCACCAAACGTGGCCTTCCCGGATCCTGCCGCCCCAGCCGTGCATCAGCAAGTAGCTGGGTATCCTGCGCCGTATCCGGCCCAGTACCAGTACGGCGGTGCCCCAACGCAGACACCGCCTACGAATCAATATCCGCAGCCGGGATACGGCTACGCGTACCCGCCCGCGTACCCTCAAGCACACGGGGCGTCGGTCTCAGCGTTTGCTCCGCCCCAAAATCAGGTCGCTCCCATGGGCGTAATGCCAGGGATGCCGCCCATCATGCCACTGAGCATGAACCTGGCCTGGGGACCGGTAGCAGAGCATCCGCTCCTCGTCGCGCATACGACGGGCTGCATGATCTGCGCCGAGTTCATCCGCCATCTTCGGGGCGCGCAGTCGGAGCCATCGCTGCGCGAAGCTCAAATGAGCGTGCAAGCTCAGCTTCAAGCCCGGTTCTGGCAGTACTTCGAGGAGCATAATCGCTCCAAGGAGGGAGGGGACGCCGCGGAGAACGAGCGGCGTATAGCCGAACTGCAAGAGCAGTTGAAGGAGGCACGGCGGCTCGCAGATGAGCGTCGTGAGACGATGGAGCGGTACCGTCGCGAGCGCAACGACGAGCGCGAGCGGTACGACGATCTGCAAGACGAGAAGGATCGACTCCAGCAGCAGCTGGAGGATATGAAGAAACAACAGGAGTATCGAGCAGAAACTGCTCGTTACCAACCTTACAGCCGTCCCAACGAGGACAGGACGGTGCGGCGCGGGGATAGGCGCGAGGACATGTCGTCCCGCTTTCCCCCGCCAATATCAGCAGGGGACGTTCGTGGATTTGACATGTTCCGACAAGGATCGTCTACCACGACTCGGCCGACGCAGACGTCGCCCGAGACCCAAAGAATCGAGCCGCCGCGGGAAGAGCCGGCCCCGCACCCCATGGTCGACTACGACTTCTCGTCGGAAGACGAGGCTATGTTCGACGCCAAACGGGCGCGGCGTATTTCGAGTCGGCAAGTGATGCGGAACGCGCGTCGAGGAGTACCAGCTCCTCCGCGCCCGGGCACGATGACGTGGACAGGCACGACTGCCGCCTCTTATCAGTCGCTCATCCCCAACTGGCCCCACGACGAGTTAGCCGCACCGGCGAACTCGGACCCCAAGCTCACCAACCATTGGTACGACTTCGTGCCAATGACTCAAGAGGAGGCCCGGCAAATCTTGGATGCCTCGCACACTGACATGGGTCAGGCGCGGCATCGCATACAACATCTGCTGGCGCAGGTCAACGCCAACCCCGCACTGACCAGCGTGCGGGGATTACAAGTCTTGGCGAGCAGCTGGCGGAACCCCGACCGAGCTGGTCCCTCGGGTGGCCCATCCAATCGGACAGGTCCCACCGTAGACCAGCCCCACCCGGCTGCATATACGCCGCCGGGGTTAATCCCTACAAGCACGGCGCATCTGCCGATGCCCACCACCCGCAACGACCGCCCGATTGCAGGACGGCCGTATCGCTCCAAGCAGCAGCCGCACGTGAAGCTCGCGCAGCCACGGCTGGACTCCACCGCGAAGGAGCTTCGCGAGTGGATGAAGAACTACCCGTCGTCTCGTCCGTCGTGGATGACGGTCGCCCCCGACGGTCGGCCGCAACTGGTCCACGTCGAGTTCCACCAGATGGGTCGCCGCGCTTTGACGCGCCGTTTAACCCCGTCTGAACGCGGACGGTGGCTCTCGCTGACGAACGTATTGTTCTCAGTGCCGGGCCTGTACCGTCATATCATTATGACGGGACAGTACCCTGTCAGCCCCGAGAGCACCACGCAGGCATATCCCGGCAGCTTCGCAGAGGACGCGCTGTCCCTGTTTCACGTCGCACTCTGGTACGCCCGACTAGGCGTCACCATCGAGTGGGCAGACGAGCACCGCGACGCGGCCGCGCGATCCCGCGCCGCTCGCGAAGGAATCACGCCCGGGGAACCTATCACGGCTCTCCCCGGATTACACTCTGTATCGGAGGTGGTTAATGTACCCCCTCCCCAATCCCTAACCATAGCGGCGACACCCACGTCGACCGCTACCAACGAGGCTCCGGTCGCTAACCCCGCTCCTCCCCCTCCAGCTCACGCGTCGAACGACAACATGGAGGTCGAGGAGGGCGAGGCTACACCCACCACCACGGCCCCGGTCACCGAAATGGGTGACGCAGGGGCTCGTCAAGAGACTCAAGGAGAGCCGGGAGGCGATGCTCCCCCTCCTTACGACAATGCTACGTCCATGGCGTCGTGAACCTATGTGGTTCACCGCCCATGATACTATCACCGCGCAGGTGCCTGCCCCACCTGCGTCGACTACTATTGGCTAATCAACAATCATAACCCCACCGAAATTGGTGGACGAGTATATTATCGGGCATGCCGCCTCTTACCGTCAGCCTCGTCGAGCACGGTTCGTACACCCCGACGCAGGGTCACCTATCGGTGACCCCTACCATGAACCGTCGGACGCCACGACGACTTCTGTGTATCATAGGCGTAATGGCCACTGCTATTTGTGGCCCTCAAAAAATATATACTATTTATATTCTTTACTATACATCTGTAGACCTGGGATCAGGTCTAGTGGGGGAGAGTGTAAGGAGCGCGTATCCTGCGCTCCTACAGGATCCTTTAGTTGTGCGAAACGCACAACTAAAATATACGGAATCGGACAATACGTACACGCGCGCATATTAGCGCGCGGATAGCCGCATGTATGTAATGCCACCGCGTACGGTGTCCCGAGTGTTCGGAACTCGGGCGCCTGGTGGAGGGTAAGTCCTTACTACCCTCCACCATCCCTACGAGTACGCCGATCCCAAATACGAGCCCGGACCAGAGTACCCAAGGGATAGGAGCCCAGTAAGGCACCTACCCCGTCACTTTTACAGGGCTCGTATTTGGGCTCGGCGTACTCGTAGGGATGGTGGAGGGTAGTAAGGACTTGCCCTCCACCAGGCGCCCGAGTTCCGAATACTCGGGACACCGTACGCGGTGATATTACATACATGCGGCTATCCGCGCGCTAATATGCGCGCGTGTACGTATAGTTCGATACCATAGTCATTAGTTGTGCGTTTCGCACAACTAATGGATCAGGTAGGAGCGCATAGTACGCGCTCCTTACAGTCACACAGGTTCGTCTGCACTGCATGCTCTTACTCTTCGCTATCGTGACTGATCGAGAATGTCTGGCAGACTGAACTCGATAAGCTTCGCCCTGGAGCCACTGTCATTCCGATAATCGTTTCGTCTGATAAGACGCAGCTCACGCTGATCGGGAACAAGAGCGCATACCCAGTCTACATAACACTCGGGAACCTTCCGAAGGACATCCGCGCGAAGCCATCTCGTCGTGGGCAGATCCTTTTGGCCTACCTCCCGACCACGCGCCTTGAGCACATCAAGAACAAGGCGGCACGGCGACGCACTCTGGCGAATCACTTCCATGCATGCCTTGGTCATATCCTCAAGCCCCTTGCTTCGCTGGGTGTGACTGGTCTGGAGCTTGCTAGCGGGGACGGCATGATACGCCGTGGTCACCCAATCTTGGCAACATACATCGGCGACTATCCCGAGCAGCTCTTGGTCACTGGTATCAAGTCAGGAGAGTGCCCAAAATGTACTATTCCTCGCGACGAAGTCGGCGAGACCCCTGCCTCCAATCCCCGCCCGTTCCGTGGCCTCCAGCAGATACTTGAAGCCCTATCGTATGCCGACACAGATCCCCGCACATTCTCGAAGAAACGTCGTGAGGCAGGCGTGAAGCCCATCTTCCACCCATTTTGGGAAGACCTTCCCTTCGTCAACATCTTCTATTCAATCACTCCCGACGTTCTCCACCAGCTCTATCAAGGTGTCATCAAACATCTCATCTCGTGGATCAAAGACACCTATGGAGCCGACGAGATCGACGCGCGCTGTCGTCGACTCCCACCGAACCATAACCTACGACACTTCGCAAAGGGTATATCCAAGATGTCGCGCGTAACCGGGAAGGAGCATCAAGATATCTGTCGAGTCCTGCTGGGCCTGGTCATCGGGATGCCTCTCCCTGGCGGCGTCTCCGCGGTTCGGCTCGTCCAAGCTACTCGTGCCCTACTTGACTTGTTTACCTCGCCCAGTATCCAACTCACATGACACAGACACTTGATCTCCTCGACGATGCTCGGTGCCGGTTCCATGCGAACAAGGCGATCTTTTGTGACCTCGACATTCGCTCTCATTTCCGGCTACCTAAACTGCACTCACTGGAGCACTACCGCCTATCTATCGAGCTTTTTGGGACGACAGACAACTATGACACACAATTCTCAGAACGACTCCATATCGACTTCGCCAAGGAGGCCTATCGGGCCACAAATCGCAAGGACGAGTTCAGCCAGATGACAATTTGGCTCGAGCGCCGGGAGAAGATCCAGCGCCATGCGGCGTATATCCAGTCTCGCGTCAATGACGGGCACATCCTCCCGACTCGGGCTCCTGCGGCGCGCCCGCCCAAACCGCGCATGGCGCAGGTCCAACTGACTCGACATCCATCTGCCAAGGGCGTGGAATTCGAAGATGCGGTCGCGAGGTATGGCGCAACCTACTTCAGGGACGCCCTCACTCGATTCGTTGTGAAGACGCGGCATCCGGACTTCTCTCCCGCTCAAGTAGAGCGAGCCTCAGCAAGCATCTACTTCTCCTTTCGCACAATTTCCGCCTTCCATAAGCTCAAGTTTTGGATCGAGGACGAATCAGGACTTACGATCGACACTACCGATTCGGCCGCAGACGCCGCCCATGCGCATCCTGCTCGTGTCGGTAAGCACGGAAAGGATATCCCCGGCCGCTTCGACACCGTACTCGTCAAAGCCGACTCTGGGGAAGCGAACGGCGAGTCCCGCATTGGTGTACACCGTAAGGCTCCCTGGTTCCATCGAAGTTGATGATCTCTCACTCCGATCCATTCCATAGGTTATCAGGTAGTGCAGTTACGCCTCGTCTTCCGTGTTCCTGCTTGGGCGTTGGCTACTCTGTTCCCCAATCATCCCTCGCCCCCGGAGTATCTGGCCTACATCGAACACTTCACGCCTTTCACCTCGCTTCCCGATCCAACGACCGGGCTGTATCAGGTCATTCGATCAGTTCGGGGGTCCTCACGGCTGGCGAGCATCATCCCCGTGGACAGGATAGTGCGTAGCTGCCATCTCCTTCCGCGGTTTTGGGCTGTTGCACCGCGGGAGTGGACAAGCAGCAACGTCCTCGAGAAGTGCTCGACATTCTATGTGAATGCCTTCACTGATAGAAACACATATCGTCTTGTATACTAGTACGTACCTTGATGCTATAACGCTTCGCGTTCTCGCCTATCGCGTTGGCCGCGTCCACCTGGACACACTTGTGTGGGACGAGCAAGGCGAGTATCTCACGTGCACTGCAGCATGTCCATGTGTAGCCGTGGCCCGCCGTGAGGTTGGACGCGCTGGTTTCTCTCTGTTCTGCTCAAGTAAGCGACCAAGGCGAGTATAGCTGAGTCGCATGTCCATTAGAAGCCATGATGAAACACTTATGTTCTGATATGCAGCTTATCGCGAAGAGCAAAGCATTATGTGCGATTACGAGCTGGGTAGTTCTAAACTATTACTAAGTAGCACGGGGGGATTTCCCTGATGTGCGATCGTACATCAGTCAGTGGTCACTTCCAAACTCGGTATGCGTTGCTGAAGTTTGAAGAAGAAGCCCACCTGAGCTTGCGTGTACCCATGGTTAACGATGTACAGGAACCCGTAAGTGCGCATCGCCTCGCGCACTTGTGCACCGAGCGCTGCGCGCCCCTCGGGCGTGCCTACTTCCGCAAAGTCGATCACAGGAAGCGGTGCCCAGTCCACTGTAGGCCAATCGTGAGTGTGGCTGAGGACCATGATACATTGTTAGCTAACGTACAGTCTTCCTTGGTGGGAGCCGCGGGGGTGTAGTGAGGGACTGATGGGAGTGTGGGGGCAGGCATTGGGTTACCGAGGATCGACAGATGAGCTGAGATGGCGCGACCGAGACTTGCTGCATCCACGGTCTATATGGGAGACGGTGTGCCGAATTCCATTTTTACAAGAAGCGTTCGTGAGAGTGGAAGCCGAGGTGGAGTGCCGCCCCCCTTCTAGCAGGGAAGGAGAACGGTCGGAGCACGGTGTACAGAACGCAGGTGATGGCTAAGGATGCGTTCTGAGGGAATCAGCAGGTCGAATTCTGATAAGGGGAGACGCAAAATAGGTACTGAAACAGTCTAAATCAAGCTGCTACCAACACTGGGAGCTTTGTTACATGACGGATAGCATGCAGCTTTGACGTACTGCGGAGCTTTTGATATGGGAAAGAACATCGCGAAGGTGTTGACGATCGGTAGTATGGTTGGACCATCGGATGAAAGGGATGGGGCCGGTACCTGTCCTTCACTCACGATATCCGAGCACCCACGCGAATCGCGAGTAGACTATCGGGCTATATATGCGTTATGTAACCTAATGAGTGCGAGTCGCCAAATGCACGCACCACTACGAACGGTCCGTAATGTTTCCCATAGTGTTTGTTGGAGCCTCGCTCAAGATGTGAAGCTTAACACGATGGCATTGAGTTCATAGCCATATCGCGTCCAAGTTGTAGGTATAGATTATGTCTGTGCATGCACAAGGGTTGCCTTACATCACCTCGTCGATCTGGTTTGGACGCTGGATCGTTGGAAGGGGCGCGAGGTTTATGGTACTGCGGTAAGAGTCTGAGGAGGTACGAGTCAAAGAGACGGTGTTGAGGCTCAAGCAAAGAGGTAATATCATAGGCTCTCTTCGCTCGAGTTCGCAGCAGGGTAGCTTACGACCTTAGAGTATATTTCAGCAAATTAGCAGGGATTCATAGAGAGGGCGAGTTTCAGCTTGTACACCATTACACTGTATAATGTGAGAGGAAGAGGAGCCACAAAGTTACAGAGTGGGGGGAGAAGAAATGGGGAAATTCCATGCAGAACCAGCCATGCGGAAGACATATCTAGGGTCCCATCAGAATGCTCTTGCTGAGGCGCGGCACTTTCGAACCTGGGTACCGTAGGTTGCCTTGGATTGTTTTTTCCTCGAGTCTATCCCAGCGGGGATTGATGTCAGCGAACGGGCCGGCGGGCAAGCAGTCTATGGCCGTTTCCTATGTCTGATATGGAGGACCACTGGACTCACGGGCAGCTGTATGGAGAAGGCAGGCAGACCGAGCCCGTGGCCGACCCTCGATGAGCGGGCACTGTGAGGCTCTGTGAGTGCGCGGCTGAACTCCTCTGAGCCGCGAGTCGGATAGCAGTGCTGGCCTCGAGCAGATGATATAAGCCAGGTGAGGAGGGCGACAGTCTCCAGCACAAGCTCTCAACCCCTCACCAGAGCTCCTCCATTGTGACAGGCCTCTTCGTGAATCAGTATGTCCAACGTTGTGCGCACGACACGTGGTACTCACATTCTATTAGGCTTCACCGTCATGCAGTTAAGACTCGCCGTCCTCCCTACCCTTGCTAGCGTATTCGCTTTCGCAGCACCCTTCGCTCACGCCGCCGACTGCTACCCTACCGGCGGCTGCAAGAATTGCGAGGACCGTAACAGCTGGTTTGTCGCGCGCGAAAACTTCTGCGGAGGAAATGGATGGTCGCAACCTGGCGACCGGACTTGGGGCTGGGGCGAGATCCACCTCAGCGGCCAGTTCAGCACGGAGCAGCAATGCTGGGACGGGTTCGAGGAGATCATCGACCAGTGCCTCGGCCAACAGGATGGCGGTCGCTACAACACCGACTCCGCGGCACTAAACGTCGCATTTTGTGATTGCGGGGAGTTTGGAGGATTTACTTTGCCAGGCTTGGATCCGCATGGCTTCTAAGCGGGTGATGGGCGCTTGAGAGGAGGAGAGGAGGAGCGAAGATCACGTGGACGCTTCTGTAAACGCTACCCTTTACACAGCTCCCTAAGCTTCTTCACTAACTCTACTGCTACACATTGAGATGCAACAAACTAATGTTATACACCAAGGCGTGGTCATTTCCCACTCGTCCTTGCCGCTGCGTCGAAGACGTCGGATGAAACTTGGAAGCTCAGAGTGTGTACCTGAAGTCCGGTGCGCGGTCGCCCATCCTCCGAAGCTCCTCCGGCGTGTATCGCGTGCCCTTCTCTTGGGACTCTTGCACGAGCGCGTCGCGGCGTGCGTTGATGCGCTTGTACGCGAGCACGGTGATTGGGACAAACACGAAGCCGATGCCGACGAACATCAGCTCGATGCCGTCTGTAAAGGGGCAGAGTGGGTCGTTGAGTGGAGAATACCATGGGAAAGGAAGACTTACGTCCGAGGATGTAGCGCGGACCATCTTGGGTGCGGTAGATATTGCTCGCAATTGCTCCACTGAAGTTGCCGATACCGATGTGCAGCGCCATGCCCACGCCACGCTTGTAGTGACCCGCGAGATTGTTTCCGAGCCTATTGATGAATCAATGTTACCGAGATGACCGTTAGGCAGTAAAGAACGGTACATACCAAGCCACGACCCCAGGAAAACCAGCGTATGAGCCAGCAACGATAAGGAACGTGCCAAAGTACTTCACTCCAATCGGCGCGTTCGAGATGTTGATTGCGAATCCGACAAGGCAGTATGTAAGTCCAGCGAGCACGAAGGGGTACCGCTTCTTGATGCGGTCAGACCAGATGGCCCAAACCAGCAGAGTAATGGCTAGAAATTGAGAATGAGCAAGATGAGACAGTAAGGCAAGCAAGAGGGGGGGCATACTGGCGAAGACGTAGGGCGGTACCGTAAGGAGCTGAGAGATGGGCGTACTAAAGCCAAAGCTACGATATACGTTGCGAGTTAGCACGATCCCAGCTATGATAAATCGCTGCAGCACGTACCCGTTGATGATGGTTCTACATCGCAGAATTAGTGATGTCAGAGATGTAGACTAAGAATAAGCGCTTACGGCAAAAACAGTGATATTCCGTACACTGAAAACGCATCAGTCCATCAGTGAGTTTATACCCGGAGACCGAAATGAGTGAACGTACGAGGGGCAATGATAGACATGTAGATCAGGATGTGGAAGTACACTTGCCAGTCCAGTAGCGTCTCCCATATATGGCGAATCTCGAAGTGCTCCTCTTCGCCGACCGAAGAGTTATCGTACTCTGTCACGAGAAGCATAGGTTAGCTCACGCATGCGCTGTAGGGAGTGGGGCAACGAGGTACTCTTTCGATGAATGACGTATGCACGTTCTTCGGGTGTCAAGAAGGTCGCAGTGTGTGGAAAGTCAACCAGGACTACGAGGAACATCTGATGAATAACTCATTGCCAGGGAGTAATCGAGCATCAACGCACTGAAGAACGAGATGAAACCGACGACAACTGTCACGATGCCTTCGATGATCTTCCATGACGTAATCAGGATCGTATACCTCCATAAAGTGAAGTAGATCACATACGAAGATCCACGACCAACCGAGCAGACCCGCTGTGCCTGACATGAACGAGATTCCGAACGCAAGCAGGCCAGAAAACGCGCCCGCAAGCGTCGCGCCTCCGAAGAATATACCGATGCGGTACTGTATCATATGCCGAGGGTACCATAGCGTAAGGCTTCGTAGTGCGAAGTGTGAGGTTCAGCGGCTGAGGCGGCGCATGAAAATTCAAAGACTCACTAGTAAACGACCCCAGGGAAGAGCCCTGCCTCTACTATTCCTAGGCAGATGCGCGTTCCGACGAGCTGCGGGTAACTGGAAAGGTTCAATAAGCATTGAGAAGTACGGTATTGAATCCTGAACATACGTCTTCACCAAACCCATCATCGTCCTGCAAATGTGTTCAACAAGGAGTACATGAGCAGTGTTTGCTTTAGCTTACATGATCAATCCCCAGAGAAGCTGAAGCCATTGAAGTGAGATATTTAGAGACACCAGTAGTAGGGGCATCAAAAATACATACGGTGATTCCGGGAAGCCATCTCGATGGCCTGAATTTCTTCAAGACCAAACTTTTGCAAACGTGTGCATGAACACCAGCATCTGCACGCAGAGTTAAACATGACGCACTTGGCTGGACACTCGAACAGGCAGTATGGCTATAATTTGACGCCTCATGAGGTTCTGTATGAAGCTTAACAGCGGCGAACACACTCACGACGAAGTACATGGTCTAGACGTCAGGCGTGAGCACTCCGTGCTTACTCAGAGTGCGAGGACAGCGGGCTTACCAGCGCGATGTTGTACTTGTTTCCCGTTAGGTCCAACTGAGTGACGAGACCTTGAAGCTTCGCGTTGCCTGCCGTCGCGTGCTGGTTGAGTCCCAAGTACTTGATGGTCAGCTCACTGAAAGCTCACCGATGTTGCCGCGGTCCAAGAACGAGCACAGGTACATGAGGGTGAGGATGGGCATGAGCCGCAGGTCAATCTTGCGGTACAGCGCTTTCTGCTGTTCGGGCGTAAAGTCTGGGGGAGGGGGAAGGGTGTCCTCGCCACCGTAGGCAAGGTCGCGCTTCACAGATACATCCTCCACCACTAAGTCCGCCGCATTCTTTTCTATGCTCGTGCCCCTCGTGTCGCTTTCCGTCTGGGCCATCGTCGCAGTCGTAATCCAAACCTGGTAAGGAGATTGTCGTGGGGGTGAGGGGCGTGCAGCCAGGGGGATCGTGAGCTTGCGCAATCGCAGTGAAGTGGGGTGCGAGAGCAGCTGGATGGCGCGTCGAGAGAGGGCTTATTATATGCACATCAGGGTGCCAGGGCTGTCGAGCCCATCCGAATCAGCTACACGCCCAGTTCAACGGGAGATCCGAGCGGCCAATATCTACACCACCGGGTGATGGCGGTATTCTGGGGATACCGGATTCGTGTGAAGCCCGGTATGGGTTCGACACCGGTACCCAGTGTCGAAACCAGAAGTGATGGACCATACCGACTCAGTGTTGGCCCAGTCTTTCCCAGGTCGCGGAAGACTATGGAAGACTGGCGGACTGTCAGCCGACGGACAGTTCACAAGCAGTCTGCGGCAGACTTTCCCAGCACCGGTGACTGTCAGGCACGCGCTATGATTGGATGGTTGTCAGCGGTCTATCGCGCGCGCGCACGCTCATTGTACTTACTCCTGCGGATCTGATATGCTATTGATATGAATCTGTCTGCGTTTTGACTCTGGCCAGCATGGACGCTCCCCTCCTGCTCTACACTGCAACGCGGCAGAAAGTCAGTGGTACCCGCTCGTAGGCGAAGAACTTCTTTTACGACCATCCCGATTATATGGTACGAAGTCCGGATGCGCACGATGGGGACAAGGTCAAGGTTTGGTGCAAGAAGTGCTTCGAAAGACGTGTTGCATTTGAGCTGCGCTCCGACGCCCTCCGCGGAACACCTAATCGCACTACACAGGAGGTAGAGCTTTGGTGTGAGTTCATCAATTACAATAGGATCGAAGACATTCTGACAAGCTTCTCTTTCAGTTTGGGCACAATCAAAGACGGTCGAGCACTCCCAGCGTTGGATCCGAGCGCACACACCCGATATGCTGATCCACATTCGGAACTGCAGTTTCCAGTCCGATACAGATCGCGAGCTTGCGCGGGAAAGGCACGAAGAGTTGACACTCTCCCCACGGCGTCGCCAATGTGAGCTGAGAAGAGCACATCCCCCTGCGCAAAGTGGTGATCCTCCGAATGCTTTCGCCGCTGCCACTGCTGCTGCTGCTGCCGCCGCCGCCGCTACTATGTCCACACTTGCGCCACCTCCGATTACTGCTAGCTTTGCACCATCAACTCCGCTTCAGGCCGTCCCTGTCCTGTCACCTTTGGTCTTACCAGGCATGTCCAATACAACACAAGGTGGCACTGGCACACCCACCACCACATCACCAATATCCAGACTCGCGCTGTCAGTTTCACACAGTCCCTCCATAAGCCCAGGTCCCAGTAGCTCAGTGTCTGCTGGATTATTTGGACTGCGTTGTGATAGCCCGGTCGATCTAGGCTCACCGGGGCCGTCAAAACGCGCACGTGTGGGCCGCTCCATCTCCCGTCACAGTAGCCTGGTTCTTCCCCATTCGACACCTTCATGGGATCCAAGTCGTCAGGCCAATTTTGAGTCTTGACTTGCTCGTCTGACTGCGTCTTGTGGCTGGTCAATGACATGGGTGGAGAATTCGGAATGGCTTGAGTTCTGTACTGAGTTCATCCCGGAGGCGACCATACCTTCTCGCAAAGTGCTGAGAAACCGATTGATCCCTGCGGAAGTCAAGAAATCACGGGCCCTTGCACAGGCTGCATGCCGCGGTCAATTAGGAACGCTGCAGTGCGATGGTTTTACTGCTCTGAATCAGCACCATCTTCTGGCATTCATGATATCAGTTAATGGCACAGTACGTCCTTTACATACCTTGGCTGCTTGGTGTTCATCATACCTATAGGTATATACAATCCGCACTGATGATACATCCAATGAGCCGAAAACTGCAGAGAACCTCCTTCGACGTCTGCGTGAAGTTCTTCAAATACTCGAGCAAGAGTGGGTCGTCACAGTCATAGCGATCCTCGAGCTCGTCGGATACGATGGGCGCCTTGTACCATTTTTGGTAATTCGTGAGCGCCTAGCTTGCAAGCTGGCTGGCTGGGCTAGCTGGCTCGAGCTCATCAAACAAGCTCACATCAGCTCCCTGGCTTAACTCAGCTTAACTCAGCTTGCGGCAACACTATCTCATACACACGCTAACCACCTGGGGCCCCGGGTCCGGAAGGGTGGGTCTAAGCAATGGTCACGTTGTAGGATGCACAAACGCCCCGCAGACGCGTACTGATTGGTGGCCGCGCCTGCGAGTCTTCCTCACGCCTCGCGCGAACGTTGTGCAACGCTAGCCGTCGCCCGTCGCACCGAGGTTCTCATGGGTAAAGTTCGTGTGCGAGGCGTTCCCAGGACCCAGGTACATCGGTGCATGAATCAGCGCCGAACAGTACTGAGTGGTTGGGAGTTGGTGGGTAGCGTTACCGCCGGTGTCTGTGAATATGTTCAATGTGGGGAGGCCATCAAAGAGTGTGGGGAAAGATGGCGTGCCTTAAGTTGAGGTAGCGCCGCGGCGGACTCGGATGGAAAAGAATGCTTGTGATATCGACCTCTGGGCTTGTACATAGAATCGGATTCAATGAGCCGCCTTTGCGGCCTCGGGACGGGTATTTAGGCCTCTGCATGATCGTTAAAGCCAAGTCTATACTACGTTCAGCCGTATACCGGAAACGCTCAACCCTAACCTGCTGGTAGTACTTTTGGGCGTCTGCGATGGGTCGGATATCTGCAAATACACATGGTGATACAGAGCCCGGCGTGCTCGTAGTTTGCACTCTGCTCTTGTCTGCTCGCTATGAACTTGTAGTTCTGCCGTCTTTCTTCCAATCAGCTAGCTCTCAGTCTCGACGCCACTCTCTGATAGGGCCCTGCACGATTCGAACATGCTTCTAGGGCATCTTAGATACCCACGGGGTACGGGACTCGCCGGCAGCCTCCTTCCAGTATTGTTACAACTTACCCGTATCAGCGGCCTGTCCACCTTGACAGGGCCGTGTACGAAGACGTCAGCCATGCTGAAATCTTCACTCCATATTACCGAACCTTCAGGGTCACCGTCTTGGAGGAGTCATAAGGGTCGCTGTCTCGGACCCGTACAAGATAAATTCCCTTGTCATTGCCTTATGCGACTGTCCCATGCACGTTGTGGTCCTTGGAAGAGGCACCGCTGAAGAACATCGTGTTCATCGCGTTCCGTAGCCCCCGCTGTCGACTGCGGCGGATGGCCTCCAGCAGTTGACAGTGCCTCGTACGTGAGATTAGATCTTGGCGCGTCTGCTGCAGCACGAGGCTTATATATCAATACTGCGTTCGTGCGTCCTAGCATTCCTTCTAACCCTCCCGCGAGCCATCGGCCGCTCCCTCTGCATCCCTCACCACCCCCGTCGTGCGACACCACGTCGTCGAGATGCTCAGAGGAAAAGTGCGGGCTGCCCATCGCCACGTCCATCATCGTAAGCACCTTTTGTCTCACCCCTCTCGATGTCTCCATCAGCTGCAACTTCCCATTTGCAAGCCGGGGTTGCGGTCTCGCGCGCGGTCATTAACCAGATGTTCGCCCTCCCAGACGGCGGCTATGTCTCTCACGACGATGGTAGCCTTGGCTTCGCTATGCCTGCTCTCTCCGGCGACGTCATCGAGTTTGATCCGACAACGGGTGCGGATGCCGTCCCCGAGGGGACCGTTCCGGAGGGTCCCACCGGTAGCGTGCTAGAGGTTCGATACCTCCACGAAATCCATGACGCGTTCAAGAACCAGTGGATGATCAAGCCCGCACCGCCGCCCACGGAGGAGGACAAGACAGCGAAGCAGGATGGCGCAAAGTACTCCGTGTACGCATTTACTGTGATCCGCAAGTTCAACTACAGCCAGGATGGCAAGGCAAACACATTCAACGTCACAACGTCCCTCCAGATAAATAGCCCTGAGCTCATCGACGTTGGGAAGGAGGTGCTAGGACGTGTGCAGGGCGTCTCATGGACTGCCAAACCGCTCCGAGTGCGTCCTGCTGTGTTGCGTTGTATCTGGGAATGAGAGACTAAAACTCAATCTCTCCTCCAGATTGATCCGAACACGCTCCTGTCCTGGTTTCCGGAGCTGCAGGCGCACCTGAACATGCTCGCCGCTAAAGTGCAGGATTCATCCCCCGATGCACCTGTGCACCGCACGCACGAGCATCTGAGCCACCTACTGTCCTACCTGCGCGAGACATACGGCACCACCCTCGACACACTCTCCTCTCTCCTTGAACATGGAGAGGTCACATTCGATCTCCTATGGGCACTCTTTGTTCCGGGAAAGACGACACTGTATACGCTCTGCCCCATCACCTCCGAGCCCCGTGCGCTGCGTCTCGTGCACGCGGAACTCTGTCAGAAGGCAGACGCACAGGCGCCTGTGTCCGCCGCGTACGACCCGACAGGGCTGCTCACGTCCAAGGGCGCACAGGAGCAGCAGATGCAGTACTTCTGGCGACTCGTTGTTGAGTATGTCGAGGTAGACATCGGGAGCCACACGGACGGCTCGGGTGACGTCAATGGTGGGGCGGGCGCAAATCTGCCAGGGAATGCGCAGCCGACGTTTGGGTACGCGGGCCTGGGGAGGGTGATCGATGTGCAAAGATTCAAGGGCACGAAGAAGATCTCGCAACTCGTCGCATACCCAATTGAGTACTATCCCGGGCTAGGGGGCGTGGCAAGCCTGAAGGAACGGTTGATTAAACGCGGGCGGAAGTGGTCTGAAGTCGCAGGCGGGATGCACCACGTCGCATACCGCGGGCTTGCGTTCAAGTTCAAGGAGGTTTCGCACATCAAGTATAGCGTGAGCATCTCTTACATCTTTCAAATCTTGCCGACTGACGTCGAGGGTCGATGACAGGTGAACTCGCGGATCATGATTGACCGAAGTGCGTAACTCGCTGTTTCCTGGCTCGTGGGTGTGGGCGCGCGGCTCATCGGTGTCTCCCTTGCAGAGACATTCGGGGATACGGTACCCAATTACCCGATGCTGCCCCGTGTGTCCAAGTCGCTATCGGGGCAGGAAATCGACAGACACGCGAAACGGGCTGCGGCAACGATCACAGGCGCGGACCCGGATGCCCGTGATCTCACCGAAGAGGAGCTCCTACTCACGCCTCCCATCGTCTATGGCTTCAGTTTCTCAGACAAGCAGTGGTGTAAGTGCTCCGGCGGACCATTCGGTCCTGCCTGCGTGACTGGATAAAACTGATATCGACCCCTAGTGGAGTTCATTGTCGAGCGTGTGGAGCGCTTTGAATGGAACGACGAGGCGTTTGAGCAGCTCGTCATTCCTCCTGCGCACAAAACGGTGCTGAAGACGCTCGTCGAGTCGCATAATGCAGGAAATTCTGCACGGTTCGACGACTTTGTCTCTGGCAAGGGACACGGCCTTGTCATCAACCTCTTCGGGAACCCAGGAACAGGTGCGCGTACCAAAAGAAGCGATTATACATGAAGAGGGCACTGACCATATTGGCTCGAATAGGGAAGAGTCTGACTGCGGAAGCGATGAGCGAATGTACGTCCTTCCATGTCCCTAGTCATGTTCTCAGGGAACTTAGCCGGCTCCGCCAATTCTCTCAGACGTGCGAAGTGAGTCCCATGCACTAAATATACGATATGCGCAGCATTAACCCGCTTTCCACCTCTCCGCAGAGCCCTTGTACGTTGTGGGAGCTGCAGATCTAGGCACACATGCGGAGGCCTTGGATCAGAACCTCACAGCCATTCTGAAGGTGTCTGCTGTCTGGGGAGCGGTCGTCCTCATCGACGAGGCGGACGTGTTCTTGGAGGAGCGCACGCTCGCGCACCTCGAGCGGAATGCTATGGTTGCCGTCTTCCTACGTCAACTAGAGTAAGTAGCATTTCTTACAGTGACTCTTCATGCATGACACTGATTTTTTTGGCCACAGATACTTCCGAGGTATCCTTTTCCTCACCACGAACCGTGTTCGCGTTTTCGACGAGGCTTTCCAATCGCGCATTCATGTCTCCTTGCGCTACCAAGACCTCTCCCCTGACGCAAAACGACACATTTGGCTTGCCTTCCTCAAGAAGGTGAACGGAGACGTGCCGTTTGGCGGTGTGACGCAAGAGCAGTTACGCTCGCTCGGCGAGAAAAAGGTAAACGGTCGGCAGATCAAGAACATCGTCAAGACCGCAGGCGCGCTCGCTGTTGGAAAACAAGAGGCGTTGTCCTACGCGCATCTCGAACAGGTCTTGGATTTGATAGAACAGTTCGATACTATGTACGCGTTTCTTCATGCTGCACTCGAACCGAGCTGACAGATTCGTTTGTGCAGGCAGATCATGTACCAATAGAGCACTTGAAGATTTTTGTAAGAACGTTCAGTCTGGTAATGTATAGAGCGATAGTGTATGATCTGGAATCTGGCACAGTTGACATCAGTGGTCTGCAAAGACATGGTGCTATCTGTCCCAAGGCTGCTCGAAGGTGCATGTCCGGACGTAACGTGTGCTGACCGCGTTCTCCGCTCCGGCGGCGCTCGGCAGGAAACTTGTATGCTCCATCCTGTAGGTACGTAATGTTGTCATTGCATTGGCGTCCCACCGAGTCACCCGTATGCACATGTCAACTGGTATGCTGACACCCTTGCACGACAGCCCGGCTGTTGTTGAGCTTCAAATGCCTGCCTTTCTGATCCATTCCAAAGTTCAGACACGTGCCCAAAAGAAGTCCTTCACAGGGCCGCGCCCGGCACGCATCTTACTAGAAGAGTGGCCCGCGCTATGGCCGCCCCGTCCGGCTATCCTATCGCAGCGCGCGTCGTACGTTTTGCACGCCTCACATGGTCTATATTCTTTGCATCGTGCCCCTACTTGATCAGAACCCGCTTCTCAGTGCTGGGATGGATGAGCATGGTCCTCGGTCAGCTGCTAGGGCCATAGACCCCGTCCAAGGACTCGACTGTGACAAAGAACACTGCTTGAAGTCGGCGTCGTCTGATCGTGCCCGGTGCTGAGGTACATTTTCTCAAGGGTTGGCGTATAAATGAAGGGTGCGAGCGGGGCATGGTCTGATCCACGGTCCGCTAGTCATGTTGCCGTTACTTGTGGTCGTTGGAATAGCGGCGGTGGCCGCGCAAGGAACGGCGTTGGTGAGTGCAGCCGCATCGTCGGTGGTGCGGGGCTCAACATCGGTGATTGCTGTGGCACAAAACGCGTCGCCATCGGCTGCGTTCGTCCGCGATGCTGCGAGTCGTGTCAACCTCTTCGTGGGGACGACGAACGGGGGACATACGTTCCCAGGTGAGTAATCTTCTTGCGTGTCTGAGCGCCGGTTTTGACTGGTGGGATGCTAGGCGCGACGGTCCCGCATGGTATGGTGAAGGTAGGAATGGACACAGACTCGCCTGGAAATGTGAGTGACCTTGTAGACGTCTGAAATGGTTTCAAATGTCTTGAGCACTGTGCCCGCGTGTAGCATGCTGGGTACGATGCGAACCCAATTTTCAATGCAACGGGTTTCTCACAACTTCACGATGACGGTACCGGAGGGGTATGTTACCCAAGCACACTCGTACTGAACTAGAATTCGGTTGATCGGGATGTATTGCAGGCGGTTCCGCTTTCGTTGTTCAAGCTCTGGGCATTCACATCGTGCGGGGTAGGAAACACGTTCGAAGAATGTCAGACGTCCATCAATGGGCGCAAGACCCTGAGGAAGGTACTCGCGGACGGTGCGTGCACATAGCGAAGCTTACAAGCTCGTGTAATGACATCTCCATTCCCAGGCACTCCCGACGACGCGGCAGAGCCTGGCTACTTTGCGACCAATTTGGTATAGTCAATCGTGCACATTCAGAAGCGACGCTACTAAGCAGCGTTTAGTCGACCGGAATTCGTGTAGAACTAACGTCCACTCGCCGTGCTGCTCTTCATCGGTGGGTCCGAATCTTCGAACATACATAGCACTCTACTCAGTCTTGTATAGGTACACTTTCCCCGCGGGAACGAAGACACCTCGCCTTGTCGTAGATATCACGAATGACGGACAGATGAGCAGTACGGACCCGTCGATGGACCTGGACCCTGATACAGCGCGCGTAACTGGTAAACCCCCAACAGAGTTTAAATATGCCATTCATTGATCATGTTACTAGGCGGCGCACACTTTGAGGCATCCTTTGGACCCGGAAGGTATCAAGCATTTACGTGTGTCGACTTCAAAGGCGATGGCTACGATTTGGTATGTTCATCAGTTCGTCGGCTTCCATTCTTAGTCGTCCTTATCGATATGGTAAAGGGTGCCCCCACAGAGTTTGGCGCGTGGCTGGCAGATTTCCCTGTGAAGCAAACCGTAACCCTCACACAGCTGTACACCAGTCTGTATACCGATCTTGACATCCCCTCGTCTCAACGCTGAAGGGCTTGTAGGCTTCACCGATCAGCTTGGTGCTCTCTTCACGTTCGCTCCTAATGGAAATGGTGCGCTTCTGCCATCTGGACTCCAGGAGACGCACATTCACAACTGGTTCATTCAACAGGAACTACATCTATCCTGGCGCGTGTCGGAGTTTCTTTCATCTCGTCAGAACAAGCCTGCTCCAATGCAGAAGAAGAGATCCCGGACTTTGACTTCGAGCGTGTTCGCTCCACCTCCCGAGCGCAATGGAATGAGTTACTTGGACGTGTCCAAGTCGATACCTCTGACGTGGATCCGGAGATTGTAGATTTGTTTTACAGCTCGTTCTACAGGACTCACCTGTCGCCTGCAGACTGTAAGAGCGACACCCTCAGCTGCTCTTCCTCTGCGATTTGCTCTAAAAGTCTTGTAGACACCGGCGAGAACCCGTTGTGGAATTCGACCGAGCCGTACTATGACTCGTTTTATTGCAACGTGCGTATATTCAGCTTACTTTCTATGGCGCTGCACTTCACGAACATTGGTGGTAGTGGGACACATACCGAACACTCTACTCTTTCATGGCCCTGCATGATCCAGCGACCTTCGCGCGGATTGTCCGGGGCATGATCAACATTCAACAACATGAAGGTGAGTTGCATCAGTTCACCGATCACGTACCGTGTCTTATCGCAACTTGTAGGATGGCTGCCAGAATGTCGAGGAGCAACAGCGAAACACTACATTCAGGGTGGAAGCAGTACGTACTTCAACGTATCTCACATGGAAGCAGGTGATTCAAACTATGGCCGCGCTTGCAGACGGGGACCCCATTATTGCTGAGTTCTTCGTGAAGTCAGTATTGTGAACTTTAGACGTAATCTTATGCTGAACAATGGACTAGATTCCACGAGCATGCAAAAGAGCTGGGCGTGCCCTCGGACGCCTTATACAATGCCCTACTTGCGGACGCGGAATTACAACCACCAGATTGGGACTTACAAGGACGCCAAGTGAACATCTGGAAGAAATTGGGCTATATCCCTTCGGATGTTTGGGAAAGGAGTGGAACGAACTCAAAGCAAGTTTCAAGGACGCTAGAGGTGCGCGATAAGCATGTTATCTTGTTTCGCCACGACTTGTTGATATCAAGATCGTTTATAGTACGCTTTCGACGATTTTACTATCTCCCAGGTCGCGAAGATTCTCGGAAAAGCAGATGACGCAAGGAAGGTGCGTGTGCTGCAGAACTATAAGTTGTTACATTCTTACATGCCTGATGCAACACATAGTACGCCGAACGATCGAAGAACTTCGCAAATGTATGGAACCCGAATGTTACCTTCCCTGGGAAAAACGATATAGCGGGCTTCATGCAGGTGAGTAAGATGCCTATATTACGATTTGATCGGCAACTGACGCAGTTCGAGTAGCCACGCTTTGCCAATGGTGTCTTCAACTTCACCGATCCAAGACATTGTAGTATACATGACCCTCTGCAGGCGACCTGTTTCCTTAACGCCCAGAATCACGACGGCTTCTACGAGGGCGCGCCTATAGTGGTACGTATTGAAGTTTTCCATCCAAATGCTATGAGTCTAGATCGTCTCACCCACTACCTATTTCATAGTACTCGCAGTATGCGCCGCATGACACAGCCAAGCTGATCGCCCTCCAGGGAGGGAGAGAGAAGTTCGTCTCGCGCTTGAACTTCATATTTGAACAGGTGCATTCGAGCATCGCGAACACTGCGGGATATTCCGACTGACGAACGAGCTCTTGTTGTTAAGAACTATTTTGATTCGACAGACGAACCGTCACAACAGATCCCGTTCATGTATCACTACGCGAACCAGCCGGGACTCAGCACTCAGCGAGCTCGTCAAGTGATCGCCGAGTTTTACAATACATCTGTAAATGGTCTCCCAGGGAATGACGGTGCGTGGCTTGCATCTAAAAATCTTCTTGTACCACTATGGATCGCGAGAGTCTGACGGCTTCATATCCAGACTCAGGCGCCATGGGGAGCTATGTCGCATTCTACCTCGCCGGTCTCTATCCCCTGCCTGCCACGCGACAGTTCTTGATCTCATCTCCGTACTTCCGCGAGATTTCCTTCCAGAACCCTGTCCTCAAGACCACTACCACGATTCGCTCTGACGGCTTCCGCGGGAACCCGAAGAGCGGTACCGGGGGGCATGTTTTCGTGAAGGTTGGTCATTGTATGCTGGTTACCTTGAGGTGTAGTACCCTGATAGCGTTTCTTCAGAGCGTCAAGATCGACGGGAAACCATGGAAGTCGAACTGTTTCATCGAATGGGACGCTTTCACTAGGGGCTCGCTGATTGAATTCGAACTCACCGACAGCATCAACATCCCATGTGGCGCAAACACAGATGCCATACCTCCTTCTCTGTCTACCGGGGGGTACGATTGATTTACATAACAAAAATCGGTGGATACATAGTCCTCGACACCAAAATGTGCCTTCGTGTTGTTCAAGTCCTCATAGCATACCGTGCTATGAAAAACTTTCTTCACAAGACTATGTTCTATATACGTATGACACAATTAGCGTCCCGATTTCCATTGATAACGCGGGATTATTCGACAAGATTGGGCCAGCCAGCGTATCAGATGAAGCACTCGTTTTCTGCTCAAGAATCCTACCTTGAAACACACGCTTTAGTATACGTGAAGCTGACAAAGTATCCCTAAGTGCGCACGGTATCTAAGCCGTCTGAGTGCTTCTTTGGTGTAATCGACGCCCCCTCCGTTCTTCCGTTCGCGCCGTTCATTTCCTTCTCAACGAATTGCCCTAAAGACGACGATAGGGGCGAGGAGCAGCCCGCGGCCATTTTTGCAATACACGAGGTCTACTGACTGTGACGTGACGCGTGATGCGTAACGGCCACCGTTACACTATTGTTACACAGCACGTGATCGTGACCAATGTGGCGGCACGCGTCGCGCGCCATCAAGCTGGCTTTGCCTCTTCCCACCATCTTCTCACTGCGACATTGCCAGCAATGGCAGAGTTGAGAATATCTTGCAGAATGGGTGCGCCGTGTTTCTCGTATATTACATGCAAATTTTTGAACAGCTGCTGCAGTCTGTACCGACCAGTGGCTGGTCACGCACGTCGATCCGTCCTGGCCCATCTCCCAACTCAAGCTTGTCCTCCTCCAAAAGTTCTCGCGGGAACGATGCGAGGCGGAAAAGAACCAAAGGGAAATTCATGTTTCACCCCGCAAGACTCGTCGTCGCTCGCTTTCTCCGATTACGTTCGCTGCCCCTCCCAGGAAGTCTCAACCGGCGATAACGGAGAGAAGTGCATTTACTGCAAGCACAGAGGGCTCTGAGCCGGAAGAACTGGGCCTAGTGGCATCAGCTGACGACGAGGATGATGACGACGGTGTCGATGATGACGACGGGATTGTCGACGTTAACAAGGCTCTCGCAGAGGCCCATCGGTACAAGTACAATACCCGGCCGTCTACCTCGTCTGCATCAGACAGTCTCGCTCGGCTCCTCTCCGCCGACAGCTCGGGCGTTGTTCAAGAAGCGGACCTTTGTGTTCTCATCACTTTCTCCACCACACAGATCCTGGAGGATCGCTTCTCGCTAGAATGGTACGGCATACACCCCGACGAACTCCTCGAGTTGCATCCGCTTTCCCACTCGTTCGTGTCCCTCCCGCGTTTCTCCCTCGATGCGTACATTGCCCCGTACTTTGCGGCCCGAGTGTGGGCGCTCCGTGCGGTGGGAGCAGCCTTGGATTCCACTCTGAAGGACTTCGGGATTCCACGCGATCATCAAACCGACGATGAGATCCCGGACGTGACGCCGAGATCTCCATTACTGCGGGAAAAGACCAAGAAGAAGCTCACGCTGGAGTGGAAAGAGCGCTGGGCGGTCATCCATCAGGGTGTGTTCTCTCTCTGCAAGGAGCGCCACGTGAGTTCTTCTCTTAGCGTGGTTGTTTTATGTCAAACGGCGATCGACTGCACAACTTGCGGGCGTGACGCTCTCGTGGAATTCCGGCTGTGTGACTATATGTGTCTCGTAAACTGGCTCCTGCGGTGATGGTGAGATCAGGCGTGTGGTTCTGACTATCGTACACTCAGCGGATGAATATGGTTTCGTGGTCAAATGGCCGATTTGCCCACGATGTACGCCGCGTAAGAAACACCGTTTCCGGTGTGCGGGAGCCGGGAAAAATGCTGCGGAAACGGCACACTTTCCGTCACAGCTCCCGCCCTTGCAGTTTCCTTTACGAATCACGAAGGGAGCCTTGATCGCATAGGAGTCTTTCCCAACGGCTCGCCTCTCGCCTTTGCTGAGCATCGAAAAACTCTGTAAGCCTGTCCAATGATGAACTGCAAGAGGTCCAACTGCTGCTTTGACCTCTCATCCTTTTGCAATGTACGCTCCATGGTCGTCGCTCAACCAGCCATATGCGTCCTGGACTCGATCCCTCCTCGTGGCAAGAAAGTGCTGATGACGTGACCCACCATGCGATAGACATGCACGCCGTTCTCCCTACATCTATGCACTTTGCGCGACCAGGCTACTCATCGCTGTGCTTCTAGGATATCCACACGGCCTTTTCGGCACCCCTCACATCCATGCTCGCTATCCGCGACAGCACTCAGTTCGATCTCCCCCTCAGATCCTCCCGACGTACGCGTTCTATACCTACGACATCAGCGTCAGATGTGGTATGTGTAAAGTTCGTAGATCCGGCACCACCGAGGCGTCAACGGACTATGAGCCACGAATCCTATGCCACACAGTTCGAACCTCAGCCCCCTGAACCAATTTCTCCCACACAAGGAGCATGGTGGCGACGCGGATCACGCGAGGTATCCACAACATTGAGCAGCAGTCTCGCCTCTAGTGCAAGCGCACTGATGGGGAGCCCTAGTGGTTCCGGCCTTGCAGAGATGTGGGACGCGCTCGCAAGACGCGGCAGTCGTACGGGCTTGGAGGATCCGGAAGGGGAGGGAGATGACGCTGTGTGGATTGTATTGGACATGCTCACCAGTGCAGGTACGTCCAATTGCATTCGGTAGTGCATATGCGCGTCGATCTGATCATACTATAAGCGTGTTCTCATATTTTGCGGATCTTGCATAGACACGCACCAGCCACCTGCGACTCTTCGTTTCTACCAACGCTTCCTCCTTCACGTTCCGCGCCTTCGCCGATCGTATTCAATACCCGCACATCATCACCGATCTCCCCGTCGTTCTCTACATCCGACCTACCCACCCCAGGACCATCTTCCTCGTACTCGTTTCCCCCGCTCTCCCCACCTCTGGCGTCGCCGTCCATGTCGTGTCCTATTCCGAGTTCGCCTAGAGTCTCCGCGCCACCAACACGGCCGATATCCCCTCTGCGACCACCCCATCTACGCATAGATACCTCCGCCACAGAGCACGGAGTATCATACCCGGACTGGCGACTCGCGCTCGTACGCAAAGGACGACGGGCGGGGCTTGGTGCGGTCGGACGGGCAATGGAACTCGTCATGTTCGGCGAGGAAGAGGACGAGGATGACGAGGATGAAGACGATGAGCTCGCTATCGAATGGGCGCGGCGCCTGAGCGCGATGACCGCGTCTCCCGTCGACTACCCACTCGGCTCGCATTCGCGCCCACGCCCGGAGCGTCATCTCAGTGACTCGGCCGTCCCCTCTGCCGCGGAGTGCATGTACACTCCCATGGGTGAGTTTGACGCACCCGAACCCCACGAGTCAGACGACTCGATGGAGAGCGAGGCAGAATGGGAGAGCTGGTTGGACGTCGTGATGGGGCAGCGGAGACGGGAACAGCTCGCGTTGCGTAGTCTCCCACGCAGCGACGCGCTCGATACTTCCGTGCCTCAAGAGCTGTATTGGGGTATAAGCGATTGGGACGCGCAGGGTATGAGCACCGGGACACCATCGCCCGCCGCTAGTACACCGGAGCATGAGCGAGCCGATCTATGGCCGCGCGAGCAGAGCGGGAGCGAGGCGGATGACGGATCGTCGATGCAGAGCGCGGAACGCTCTCACTATGCTCGCCCCCCTCTGCCACCGATCCCATCCAGTGCGCGGGGTCGTCGCGCTAAAGCAAGGGGTGCTGCAACGGACCACGGTAGCGGGGGCGGCCGGACACTCTCGAGCTACGCCTCAGCGGAATCACTACTCAAGCGCACGATACGCACCGCTGTGGGTGGTGCGGCGAAGGCACAAGTGCAAGCGAAGCGAGCGTCAGTCTCCAACGCGGAACTCAAACTGTATGAGGCAGCGCTGGCGAACCCGCCCCTCCCTCCGCCGCGGTCCTCCTCTGCGTCGCCACCCCTCTCGCGCCCGTCCATGACAAGCTTACGGAGCATTGGCAGTTCGCGCTCGCGTCCTCAGTCGCCGCTCTGTGCGCAGGTCCAAGACTCGGATGCTAACGTTGTCCAACGCGCCGCGAGATACGATACACGCCAGCACCATCCCATCCCGCTGCCAGGGATGCCCATGGTCCCAAGTGGATACACAACGTTCCGTCACTCCTCGCTGTACGGTCGCCGCTCAGGAGGACGGAGCTCGTCTGGTCCAGCAATATCGGCAGAGGGCTCCGAGAGGGAGAGCGAGGAGCACGCGGGACTGGCGCATGGACAGTCCATGCAGCGGCTGCCGGTGCCGATGACGATGATGATGACAACGGTGAGTAGCACTGTGAGCGTGGGGCATGATAAGGCCCGTGCTGGTGCGACGTCGCGGTGAGAATCGGAGTAATCCAACACCGCGGGCGCTGCCGCAGGCGGCCTTGGGTGACAGAGTCAGCGAAGTAGCGAAGAAGTGTACTTGTGAGTTAAATAATTATAACCCCTCGAACTTAATAATAGCACGCGCAGTGCGTCGACTCATGTAGTTTTATGTGTATTCTTTATACCTTTCAGACCAGCTACAAGCCAACTGTTATCATATGTCTTTATCATAGGTTTGGATGGCCGCTGTCGCTGCCAGGCATCTCACAAGTAAATTCTTCCCCTGTGCGAATGGAGATCGTCCAGAACGCCACACTACCCCCCGCGCCGTATGAGCAAGATGGAGTCGTTCGACTGCTATATGTGAGTGTTCACGCCCCTACTCCTTGCCTGGGTTTCATAGCGAAGGGATCTTTAGTGACCGCACAGGTCTCGACAAAAGAGGAGACTGGTTTCCGTTGAAGGATTCCTAAAACGATACTCTGCATTATATGCGGCAGGTGACCTAGACCGTGCCCTCAATCCCGCTGTCCCTCTAGCCAGTCGGTGGGTACAATCATTTGCCATGAGACACATCTTCAAAACGTGTCTGTAAGACGCCAACGAGGCTCTCACGGGGTGCCGCACGAAGGCATACGAGAACGACCTCTGGCAACTCTTCGTGCGGGTACCGCGAACTTAATGCCTGACCGACAGGATTCTGATCAGATGTGCCTTCGGTTCTAAATCTGCCCTCACTATGGGAGGAGCCTATAGCATGTAAGCAGTCGACTCGCACGTCCTTCGTGCTTGCGACCCCCTGCCCTCACCCTCTCACCACCACACGCATTCTTTGAAGATGGCGGATATTGACAAAACATCGCGGAGCCCGACAGAGGAGAAGATGGATGGCAACGTCGAGGCCATGATCGATGTCCTGCCTCTGTCTACTGACGATGGCGGACTTCCCCCGCCCCCTATGTTATCTGCCGAGGAGGAAAAGCGTCTTTGGCGGAAGATAGATATGCGCCTCGTCCCAGTAGCTACGCTATTGTATCTTGTATCGTATCTTGACAGAGGTAACATCGGTGAGTGTCACATTTTATGGTATCTCTGAGGTATGTGATTCTGACGACGATATGACAGGCAATGCGAAGCTGCAGGGCTTGCTCACGCAACTTGACCTCACCGGAGCGAGGTACAATATCGCACTGGTAACGTCCCTAGTGTCCACGTCGCTCGGCATACTACTCATACGAGTCTTTCAGACAATGTATTATCTGGTACGTACGGAGAGCCTCGTCTGCGATTGTTGCGCTTTACTGAGATCATAGAGGGAAGTCCTACTTGCTCTTCAATATCCCAGCCAAGTAAGTATTGAAGGTGACGTGCAAGTCTCGAGTCTTCTCTGATATCTTGAAACACAAGCTTGTTGCTCAAGAAGCTTCGTCCCTCGCGATGGCTTCCTGGCCTGACTGTGAGCAGTCAGTATTTACGTACGGTTCCCGAACTCAAGGCCTTTGGTTCGAAAGCTCGCTTGGGGAATTGTCGCGTAAAGGACCTCGATTCCTCCCCTGTCTCTCGATGTTAACAACGCGCTTGTTTTGCTACAGTACATTGATGGGTCTGGTCAAGACGTACATGAACATTGTTATGCTGTACTGCGATTGATGCTAATGCCTGCAATATTTGAAGATATCCACAGCTGGTAGGTGCACGCGTATGCTTGGGAATCGCGGAGTCGGGCTTGTCTCCCGGAATATATTACCTGTGAGGGTCACTTTACTAAATACCTATACCCAGTATTTTGTCCTTCGCCTACCTACTCACTGTTCTGTTAACAGGCTATCGATGTGGTATCCGCGGCACATGCTTCAATGGCGTATCGGCCTTTTCTGGGGCGGGGCAACGTTCTCGGGCGCATTCTCGGGTTTGGTTGCTTACGGAATATCATTCATGTCTGGCGCAGGAGGGCTGCTCGGTTGGTCCTGGATCTTCGTGAGTGGTGAATCGAGCAGGCATCATTTTGATCAGCCACACTGACATCCTTTCAGATTATCGAAGGGCTCGTAACAGTTGTTGCCTCCCTCATTGCTTTCGCAGGTGTGTGGGCCGTTCCCGCCGATGCACGTCTAGCGATAACAGCGAGGCGCATTTGGCAGTCTTCGTCGATTTACCCGCCACTGCATCGTTCCTGACGCCCGACGAGCGTTCCTTCGTTATCAACCGTCTCAGTAAGTGACACTACCCCCTCAGACACGGTGCAGATTTATTGAGCAGAACCGTTTTTCAAGAGGCTGACAATTCCTTTGTTGGGGAGGATGAAGACTTCAGTTTCCGTCACATCACCGAAGCCCTCACAGACTGGAAGATCATCGTTGGGAGTGTGAGCAACATGGCCATCACCTCACCAAGTAAGCATCTCGTACACTCAACAGCCTTTCGTATCGTTGGAGCTTGACCAACTGAATTTATATTGTGCTGTAGTATATGCGGCCGCACTCTTTCTACCGTAAGGTGTTCCCCAATGATCTAGCATTTTTACAAGCTGATGACGTACTCCGACAGTTCTATCATCAATGGGCAAGTACACCACCTTACGCGCTGAATCGACGGACTGACCCATGCACCACACCGTAGCTTCGGCTTCAATGCCGCGATCTCTCAACTGCTCACCGTACCGTCTTATGTGATAGCTAGTACGTATCGTGCTCTCAGTGATACTGCCTGACCTCTCGCTTATCGTCCCTCGTATCGCTGTAGCCATCATTGTGGCGGTGTGCTCGATTCATTCTGACCGCCTCAAGATGCGCTCCCCATTTGTGTTCGGAGGTATCCTGCTGACCTTTATTGGGCTCGTAATAAACGTCTCCGATGCCCACGTCGCTGTCAAGTATGCCGGCACATACCTCATCGTTATTGGATCTTACGAGGCGGCCCCAATGATCATCACCTGGTATGCTCTCGTACGAAGCTATCTCGAATGCGGCCTCTCATGTCATCAAGGCTGGGAAACAATACGGTCGGACACTACAAGCGCGGAATCGCTATCGGAATGCAAGTCATGGTTGGGAACGTTGGCGGGCTCATTGCGAGCAATGCATACCGCGTTCAGGATGCTCCTCGCTATCTTCGTGGACGTACGTATTGTCTTATGTCAAATTTCCTGAGTCACTGAGGGATCACGGCTTCACCAGACATCGCTGAGGTGGCCCTGGTCGCTATGGGTCTCGTGTTCGTCCCTATAACGGCACTTGTGTATTGGCGCGGAAATGTACGACGGGATGTGGATCAACGGCGCATGGAGGAGAATGGGATGAAGGCAGAGTACTCCCCCCTGGAGCTGAAGATGATGGGCGAACAAGCACCAGGATTCCGCTACACGTTGTAGAATTCGTTTGCGCCGCGAGCCCTTATTTAGTACCAGCACACGCCCGATTATTGTCAATCATGTATATCCGTTTTATGAGCGCCTTTTCAGCCCATGCGCAGTACACACTGCGAACTTCGCATCCGAAGCATCTGTAGCGGTGAACCATCTGCCAGTATGTATGGAAGCAAGAAATGCATTTTTCCCGAACGTTGGTCTGAGCACGACCTTCTCTCTTGAGGATGAATTAGTCTCGTATCACCACACCCGAGTATGAGTCTTCGCATCCCTGGGGCTCGGGAACAGGCCGTCTAGGTACCCTGATATTAATGATGTCCGCAACACATGTGTGGGTCTCGCGCCCCGTCCGAGGGCTGAGCCCTGAGCCCTGAGTCATGGACGGCTCCCTCCACCTACCTAAGCTATGTAGGACTAAACTTAAGAGTTTCGTTGACAGCTGCAGTTTGATATCTAACAGGTGTAAGTTACAGGTCACGATACAATCAGTGGTAGGACTACTGTAACGCCGGGTAAAATGCCGTCAAGACGCGTCTGCAGCGACAGCCCTTCCAAGCCCTTTGAAGAGCGGGTTGTTGCTCAGGCCTTTCAAGACCGACTCCCCCAACCCCTCGCACTTGCAAAAGGAAACGTCGAGGCTCGCGGAGTTGAAGTTGTAGCTCCCGCCGTTCCTGTGACCGAGGCACTGGTCGATGATCTGCTCGAACCCGTCCCAGCACTCCTGCTGCGTGTCAAACTGGCCGTTGAGCGTGATGTGCCCCCACCCCCAGCTCTGAGCGCCAGGGTGCGTCCAGCCGTCCCCGTCACAGAGTGCTTCGCGAGCGACGAACCAGCTGTTTCGGTCCTCGCATTGATCGTGGCAGTCGCCTTTCGAGTAGCAGTCGGCCGCGAAGGTGAAGGGCACGGCAAGGGCGAAGGCAGCGACAAGAGTGAAGAGAGAGGCGAGGTTCAACTGCATGATCGTGATAATGTCTGCGGATAGGTGAGCGTCGTAGCTAATCCGTCTGCGGGTGGACGTACTGGGGTGACAAATGGCTAGTGCACGGGATCAAAGTGGTAGGGATTCGATGGGGTTCTGGGTGTTTGAGCGCGGGGAAGGCACTCGATGATGAAGACTCTCGCCCTATCCCTCCCGAATATATAATACACGGCGTCAAGATTCTCATGGAGATTCGCAAGAGTCGACTCCGGCCATGAGCCCGGTCTGCCTTCCAGCTTACCGCTGCTGAACAGGCCCATGTTGATTGCGGCAGTGAGCGATGACATATCCGCTCCCCTCTTTCTCTGTTGTGCTGTGCGGTGTGCATTGCACTGCTCGCTTCACAGCTTATCGTACAATTTACAACGCTTCGCTTTATCTAAGGTCGGTACCCCGTGTCAGATATAGATACATGCTGCTTTTCAGCTGACTTGCTTACCGGCTCTGATACCTACCAAATCGGCGTCATCGGAACACCAAGCCATGGGGGAGCCAAGAAACCAAGGTGACTGCGGAGACCGTGTAAGCTGATGAGCACACCAGTACGCGGAACAAACCTTTCAGGTTTGCTATTATCCTTGCGTGGTAGATCGGGGCCATTTGGACAGGAAAACTACAACGAGCTGGAACTCATGACGCCAAACTGGATACAGGTGCACAACGCACCGAGTGGCTCTACCTGGCGACACCGAGCAGATCCAGCACGCGTTGCGCTAGCAAATGTCACCAACGACTGTGAATGGTGCCGAGGCGGGGCTGTGCGTAGACCTCGGCCATGTGCATTCCACCCCTCGAGCTGTGGCACTGCTGACGCGGCACTCAACATTCAAGGATCCTCGGGCATTGCACAGCCATATACGATGCCCGTGCGTATGTGTTGACATGAAACACGCCCGCTGCTTCGATGGCTGCACCATGGTTTCCATCCTGCAGAGATGGCGTAAATATTGGTCTGCTCTTGCCGGCGAGATGACGGTTCCAGAGGTCAGTCAACACAAGGGGATCCAACAAAGGGATCCAACAAGGCAGCGACGTACAGGACTTGGACGGATCAACAGAGAGCGTGCTGCAGGAAGAGTTATGTATGCGGGACCTAGATCGTAGATGCACGGTGATAAACAGACCAAGCGTCCGACAGAAAGCTCCGCAGTGAACAGCTGTGGTCGAGGATAGGTGAGAACGACGTCAGACGACCAGAAGAGTTCATACTACTACTAGCGCAAATGTTTGCAAGGAAGAGAGAGAGGGACTATGGAAGTGGTGAGCAAGTTGTTGTAGTTTTCCGTTGCAGAAGCAGATCCGATGGTACTGCTAGCTGTAAAACTTGGACTGATGGTATGCGGAAACAAACGATTCAGAGCTTGACAAACTATCATGACCGACTCGGAATTAGCCGTTTAACTTTTTAACGTTTAGGGCCGGCCCAGTGCATACTGAGCGAATCGTGTGAATCTATGTTTCTACTTCAGCTTGAGTGTCGACTAACTCTCGCCGCGTGCGCTCCGTCTATCTATGTCTGTGTTCCTATCCTGTGCGGAAAATCCAAGCGGTCATTGTATGACGAGTTTGGGATACACGGCGCAGGCCAGTTCTAGACTCCGAGTCGGGTCTCCGCAGAGCAATCATTCTTCTCAATCTGCGAACGTGTACAAGAAATCTACCTCCTCCTCCGACCCTTCTACAAACACCATAGACACCCGTTCAGCAACATTGCCTTGCGCTCATGGGTTGAAGAGCGCGTTGGGATCGGGCAGGTGTGACAGCGTCCCCAGAATCCCCTCCCCGTTGCCGCACTTGCAGAACAGGATATGGAGGCTCGCGGAGTTGTAGTTGTAGCTCCCGCCGTTCCAGAAACCGAGGCACTGGTCGACGATTTGTTGGAACCCGTCCCGGCACTCCTGCTGCGTATCGAACTGGCCGTCGAGCCAGATTTGTCCCCAGCCCCAGGTCTGCTGGCCAGGGTGCGTCCACCCGTCACCCCCGCAGAAATCGTCACTTGCTGCGAACCAGCTGTGGCGGTCCTCGCAGAAGCTGCAGCCGCTGGTGGGCGCGCAGTCGGCAGCGAGGGCGGGGGGCGCAGCGAGCGTCAAAGCGGCCGCGAGGGCAGCAAGGGTGGCGAAGTTGAACTGCATAACGGCGATGTCTGGGAACAGGTGAGTTTGGTATCCAATCCTTATTCCGGTGGACGTACTAGTGGCAGTGGCTGATGGACAGATCAATCTGGTAGGAATGCGATGGGGTTCTGAGGGCTGCAGAGCGGGGGTGCTGTTCGTTTTCGAAGCCTCTCATCCTCCTCCAGAGTTTATACTCTGGAGGCAGGCATGGCATGCTCTCAAGAGTCCCGCTCCGCCCTTCTGCCATTCGGGCTTCACGGCTCCTAGTCCGTACATTTCGAAAAACACTGAGCTCCGTCCGACATCGTTCCCCATGACATCTCAGCATGTCCGTACGCTTCTCCGGGCCCTCACCTGATTCGCTTGCAACCTCATACAGGTTGAATCGGACACGTCGGAAATCAGGCCAGCTCTACGATAGCCTCAAGAGACGGTGTATTCGACGCGACCGGGGAGCCTACGTAAAACTCAGCAGTGAGCGAACGTGTACATACTTTTGTGTTTCAGAATATCACTCTCACAACATCAAAATATACTGATACTGACATGCATGCTATAGATCTCGTGTAACGAGCGGTCGCTGTCTACGAATGGGATGGCTGAAACGACCACACCAGGCGACCCCACACTTATTACAGTCTTCCAAGCGTCGCCAATGTATCTGCTGGGGCACTGGATCAAATATGTCATGTTCTTGCCCTTGGCCCACCGATTGGAGTACAATTGTCTGGATGCTATGCTCGGCCCTCGGCCATGTGTACAGTGCATTGCGTTTCTGTGGCTCTGCTGTCACGGCATTGAACGTTCCTGAGCAACATCCAATTCGACCTGGCCGTGCTTCACTGGCTATCCCTGCATTGTCTACAGGGGCACCTTTGATCACTACAGCGTATACTCCCCGCGCACGCCGCATCTCAGATTCTCAACAGCCCCCCGGGCCATTGCCGGTGGGTCGAGCTTGCTGATGTTCGCACAGTCCCTACGCCTTGTAGGCCTTCCACTTCATCATCCCCATGCCCGAACGTCCCACAGGTACACGCTACGGCCGCCCTTGTGCACTATTTCTGCTGCCGTCGAAATAGTCACCCCGTACTCCCACCTCAATCCGTGTGGTCTCTCACCATCCCCAGATCTCCTGCTGCGCTGGACAGTTTCTGATAAGCCTACCGACTAGAACGGGATTTCACAATACACGGTTCCGACCACCTCGAGTTAGGCCGTGGTCCCAAGCCTCAAGCGTCCGACTCGAGGTTACCACGCCGGCGCATCGCTGAACGGGAAGTATCTGCCACAATGAGTGATGGACGGGTGCCTGCGCTTCTGCATGGTGCTTCTCCTTCCCTCCACCAAGAGACGCCCCCGCCGGAAGACTGCGCGCCAGACATGCGAGACGACGCCCGAGCCCGCGGTCATAATTGAAGTATCTGGCGTTTCCTCGTCTTCCACTTCGTCAACATCGACATCTTCCACGTATGGACATTGGTCCACCCATTTGACACGACGGCTTTCGATTGGGAGGGGTCTGGTCCTAATTGCGCGGTTCTCCTCCTTCCGTCGCCTGTCCTGTCTCATCTTGAAGAAGACCTCCAAGAGCTCGAACCATGGCGCCTTTCACTTGGCAGCGTCAAAATGTGAGCAATGGTAGGATGGACCGGGCCTTCCATCACATGCAAAGTGACTCCAACTCTCTGGGTGATGTCTCCTACGGACCGTGCATGTTATCACCTCACACTACGCTGACGTGCGCCCGTGCTCAACATCTCACCGAGCTAGAGAACCCAAGCTTTGAGGACATCAAACGGATCTCGTGGACCGAACAGACTCGGAGAGCTGATTGATGGGTTTCCTGCGCCTGACAGAAGGTGGCGATCTAGGCATCTGGTGGTGAAGCTCAGCGAAGCGTGGCTGCATAGGTCAGTGCATATGACATGCATGCTCTCGCGCCCACAAACTCCTCATGGATCAGTCGACCACACAGGATGGCGTCGGGACTGACCGCAACGTATGTAGAGACAGATGACATGACTTGCCACCGTAAATCCGGTCCGGTAAGTAGGCTGACGACGCTAGTGATGACAGTCTCAACGTCCGATCGCCCTACACCGCGGCGGAGAACGTTGGATGAATGGCGGACATCGGTGGAGGGTGCCGTATGTCAGTACGTTCTGATTCTGACCACCAATCACGCTGACGACCAATCACAGTGCCCTTCGCGTCGACAACCAGTCCCAGAACTTGGACTCATCTCGCATTTGGCCTCGAGCGGAACGTCTTCCCAGGCCCCCTTCATCTATCTCGCCCCAAACTGACACTTTACGTTGAGGACGACTCGATCGTCATCAGACGTAAGAATTCTCATTTGTGAGAAAAAGGTCTAATACTCACCATGCTAGCAGGTACCGACGGTACCTTCGAGGACCGGCACTGTGCGAATTTACACGGCGTAGCCCCTAGTACACTGCAGTCGCCGGGGGTGTGTCCCCATGCCATCCGGGTGCGTTCGCTGCAAGTGGTGTGTGACATGTCCGACCGGCAAACAACGCACTAACGTCTTGGCGTGCCAATCGCGCACTGCCGCTCCAATCGACGCTGTCCTTCGCTGTCCCGCTTTCCTTGCAGGCTTGGAGGCTTAAATTTTAATCAAGGCTTCAACGAGTCGGGCGCGCACGTATGCCCTTGCGTCACCTCGAGTCTGATCCGATCCGAGTCTTTTTGGGGTCCCCAGTGCTCGTTGGTCGCTCGAGCGAGCGAGTGAAAACGGTGCAAATGCAGATCACGCAGGCTCAGGCTCAGGGAGGCGGAGCGCTTCTGGTCTGATCAGAGCTGGGCGGCGTAAATCTTCCCCAAGAACCAAGTCGAACATCAATATTGGCGCAACTCAGAGCGGGAGCGGGGCGCATGTGGGTCCGGTACCCTCCAGCGCCGTGTCGTGCACATATCGTGATGATTCATCCACGTACCCGTATACGCTCTCGCATCTTTGCGTTATCGTCCGCCGTACGGGTCTCCCCACCGCAGTCCGAAGGGGACGGCGACAACGCGCTCGCGCATTAATATTATTATCGTCCCAGGGCCCCCCGAGCCCCAGCCGCGCGACACACCAGCGGCATGTTGTCATTCATTCAAAGATTCAGCGCATGTGTGCGCAGGGGCACGCGCCGCGCCCCCCCCCCCCCCCCCGCTGAAGGAAGGGCCTCGGAACGTACAAAAGTAGAAGCATGCAACGAGCACACGCGCGGCGGGCGGCGTGCAGCGGGGGCGCAGGGAGCACTCGCGCCCCATTGTATAGTATCGTATACTGATAAGTAAGTCCGACTGTGCCGCGCGAAGTCGAGGGCGCGCGCCCCAGAATTCTCCGCCACGGCGCCACGACGCCTCGGAGGGGTCCTGATGGAGCGAGGAAGCCAAGCCGTAGACCCGTACGTGGACTCGACTCGAGAGAGCTCCGACTCGAGTGCGCGCGTACCTGGCGGGACATATGTTAGCATGCTACCACCAGCCAGAGCGAGCGTGCGCGGGCCTCGGCGGACACTCGCAGCGCCCCCGTTCGACGTTCGCAAACGTCCCATCTTTGCAGAACCGAGCCTCGGCCTTCGCACGCGGTTCTGGCCTCACCGAGCGCTGAGCACTCGCACGCGCGGGTACAGGCGGGAGCACTAGGCGTATCGTATCCCCGACGCCATGCCGGTCGGGAGCGCACCCGCTCCATGTATGGCCACGTCCCGCCCCCAGCGCGATAGCGACGATGATGATGACGATGATATCGATATTCCCGACGCCAAGCGCGCTTCCCGGACCCTGTGTTCCCCTGAGCCGTGCCCGGGAACCCTCTCTCTCTCTCTCGCTCTCAGTCTACCTCTCGCGAGACGCGAGAAGCACGCGTCGGCGTGTGTGTGTGGGCGCCGTTCGTGCCGCGGCGCGGCACGCTTCGCACCCCCGTTTCGCCTCGTCTGAAGGAGGTACCGCAACTGGGCCTGATCACTGAGTACTGAGTGCTTGCGAGAGAGAGAGAGAGAGAGAGAGAGAGAGAGAGAGAGAGAGGGAGCGGGATCGGGTTCGTATTCGGGTTCTAGCGGCGTTGATGGGGGATAGAAGGGCGTGCCAGCCTGTCAAGGCCCTGGGTGACGTGAAAGCGCGCGGTGGCCATGGCCTGGTCTGGTCTCCCTCCGCGCGTCGGGCGTCGAATCGCTGTCCGTAGAGCATCGGGGGAGTGGGGGGGAGAGATATTCAAAGGCAAAAACGAGCGCGCGACGTTCGGGGCGGTCAGCGTACCAACCCAAGCTCGCGAAAGACAGAGAGAGAGCGAGTGTGTGTGTGTGCATTATTGGACGTACACAGACGCTCACCCCGCGCACCAGTCTGGCAGCGGCGAATAAGCACGAACGCGCCCCACGGCCAGCCTGAAGCTCGTCGCGGCGTGTCCCCGGGAACGGGGCGCGCGGCCGCGAGAGCGAGGGCGAGGGCGAGAATCAGGGCGAGAAGGCGTGCCCGAGAGCCCAGTCCCCGGAAGCTCGCGGGACGTCAGGGCGCGCGGCCGCCGGGGCCGTCCTTCGGAGGGCGATGAGAGGGGTGGGGGGGGGGGGGGGGAGAGGAGAGAGGGAGAAGGGAGAGAAGGGCGGGTGTCGTAACGGGTCGCATCATGGTTGGTACGGGGATTGTCCCTCTGGGGCGCGCCGTACGTGTAATGATCCGGGGGACCTGCCTCGCGTGCGGATATGAACGTCACTCTGGACGGCCGAGCCATGAGTTCGGGTGGTGCGGGGACAGCGTGGGGTAGGGCAGAGCACGTCGACGCGCGACGCGCGAGACGCAGCACAGCGCGCCGTGCCAAACGGGATGGACGAGTGCGCTCCTCCATCGATGTCGGGGAGCGGTGGGGATCGCCCATCAGCCGGTAAGGTGGTACGGTGTGTCTGGGCGGCATCCAGCTAGCCAGCCACCAGAACCGAACGCAACGAACATCACGCGACGACAGACTTCTGGTGCACATCGCACCCCCACCCCCGCACGGTCACGCACCCGCAGAGTGCACGCGTCCCGTCCAGCCCCCCCCCCCCCCCCCCCGCAACCACAACATCGTCGCATTCGCATCGATAAGCCCGATGGAGCATAATGGCCCCCGCACGGCCCCTGGGAGGTGCGCTGCGGCGCGCTCGCACCCGCACCCCCTGCCGCAGCGCACGGCGCACATACCGGGGCAAGAGCCCTGCCCCGCTCGGTCCGCCCATTCATTCTCGTCCTCTCGCCCGGTGCGCGTGAGCGGTGCGATGCCGTACACATTGCGCGCCTGAGCGGGCATCAGTGACGCGCGTGCGGCAGGCTGGGTTTGGGCTCTGATTGGCGTGTAGACGTGTTGCTGCCCGGTGCGCGAGGCAATCCGACGTGGCGTTGCGCGTGTCCACCGCGCTGGCGCCGGCGCTACGCTTCGGGTTTGGGTTTGGTGTTGGTGTTGGTGTTGGTGTTGGTTATGGTTGCGCGACGTCCTTTTTTTGCTTGTGCCCGAGCCGCTGCGGTGCACCCCTCGTCCAAACGACCGGACGGGCAGTCTGGACCAGGGCACCGGTCGAGTCGCGCATCGTGCGCGGCGCACGCCGGGGGGGGGGGGGGTGGGTCCGTCCAGACGGCGCGGCCGCGGGCGCACGATTATCGCGAACAGAGTTTGCAGTCTGTGCTGGTCCGGGGATATTAAGACCTGCGGAGGCACACACACACACATACACGCGTGAGTGCCGTTCGCACACCGCACACCCTGGGCGCGATGATACGGTATCGCGTCCGATCGCGCGTCCGGGTGCGTTCGTCCTGCTCGGGGGTGCCCCTAGCAGGAGATCCGAGGAGCCCGACGCCCCGGCGCGCAGGGGTGCGTGGATCGAGGGCGCGCGGATAGAATCCGTGACCATGGCGCGAGTTTAGTGGGCCCAACGACGCTGTCGACGGGCGTCTGCGTGCGGTCGGCGAAGGGTGTTAATGTCTGCGGCCGACGCGGCACGCCCTGCCGCATGGACGCTAAGAACCGTGGGTAGGTGGAGAGGGAGGGGGGGGAGAACACGCAGGGGGGAAACGGGGCGTCGGTGCGGGGGCAGGACGTCATCTGACGTCCTGGAGGGTGTTTGTATGCCGGTGCGATCGCGCAGGGGCCAGGGCTTCGAGCTGATGATGCCCCGCGCGGAAGGGAGGGGGTTCGATGGCGCTGCGACGCGAGAGACGCTGGCTGGGAGCGGCTTGGGCAGCGAGCGAGGCGTGGGTCGAGACGGAGTGCGGACCGGATGGAGGGCGAGAGGAGGTGCGCTGGGCCTGCGGGGGGCGACTGCGGGAGAGAGCGAGGGGGGTGCGGGGTGCGGAATGGGCGACCTTGTGGGTCCAAGATTAACTTGGGAGAGGGGAGGGGCAGGGGGACTGACATACGGGGAGGGCTGAGGTGGTTGCAGCATGGCGGCCCAAAAGTTCGAGGTGGGGTGAGCGTCCGCGAGGGACGGGTGGGCACGGGTGGTAGCGCGGACGCTTTATGCGTGTTACGTGTATCGAAGTGTATAGAAGGCCCTGCATTGCGGCGGAGTTGCCGAGATCGCGAGGTGGGAGAACCCGTTGAGGCAGCCCGGGAGGACGAGGTCTGTCGAGTACGTAGAGATGCTTACATACGTAGATGGAGGTATTTCCGGTGTTGGTATCGTCCTGTGGCAGCAAATGTGCCGGAAAGCAGGTCTGTTCGTTTGATGCGGGGATGGTCACTGGCGAACGTTCAAACGGCCTGAAGACGGAAAGTCGGCCGAGGAGGTCCTTGCCGCGAATTTAGGGTCCCTGAGAACTCTGCGATAGCTGTCCGTAAACCCAAACCTTGCACGATATGGTTATGGCAGCACGATGGGTGCGGTCAGACTGACCCAACGCAGCTTAGCAGACGCTGTGGGGAGAGGGTTGGGAGGGATGGCATGTGGGAGGGTGAGCACGACTGGGAGCGTGTACGTGGGAGGGTGTTCCTGGGCCGTCCGCGAGAATGTCGGTGGGGAGGGCTCAGAGGGCGATAGGGCTGCGAGGAGAGGGCCAAGTAAGGGATAGGCCCGCTGCGAACGACAAGACGCTTGCCGCCCAGAGTCGCGGGTGCTAGTCCCAGCCCGAGCAAATTGGCGGACACCTGCACGTGTCGAGAGTGTCCCAGCTTCGAACAGGGCCTTAAGTATCCCTCCGACCCATACAACGTCCCTTCCTCCTCCTCCTCATCCTCATCCCCCCTTTCCCTCCGCGATCCTCCATCAAGCCCGCACACATGAACACGAACATCCCGCTCTTCCAGTTTCCCCCCTCCCTCGAGTCCGAGGTCGCTGCGCGAGCACGCGCACAGACCCACCCCCAGATGCACCCGCACCCCCACTACGACCCCTCCGGCACCCTCCTCGTCGCCCGTCCGTCGCCCCCTGGCCCCTCGCAGCCCCGCCAGACCCGCCATTTCACCCCCGCGATGCAAGCACAGCGCGCGATCGCCCATCTCCCCGGTCCCGTGCACCCGCATCGCGCTCCCGCAGTGTTCTTCCCCCCGAACGAGCCTGCCCTGCCCTATCGCGCGCACGACGGCGGCCCTGCCCACGCCAACGCGTCCTCGTCCCCATCGGCTCCGTACGCGCTCGCGTCCCCGCATGGACCCCGCTTTTCTCGCGAGATGATGCCATTGCCAGCGGACGAGCACGGACGGCATCAGCATGTGGTAAGTGTCAGATTCGCGTTGATTGACGAGCGGCCGCTTCGCCGTTTTTCATTTTCCTCTCTCCCTCTTTTCTCTCTTTCTCCCGCTTCTCACCCGATCTTCTCGGACAGCGCCTGGCTGACAACTCCATGCACGACCCACCTCCTCCTCCGTCGTACCCTGCACCCTCCCCCCTCGCCGACACGCCCCAGTACGCGGCCCCAGTCAAGCACGAGGACGTGAACGAGGACGAGATACTCTGGAGCGAAGAGAGCGAGCAACAGCTGTACGCGTTCCCAACAGGCCCCGACATGTCCATGGCGGCGTACGAGTGCAAGCCCGAGCTCGGCTGGGACAACACACAGGCAAGCGCTTCGTTGTGCTCGGTCGGTACTGTGCTTGGTGCTCACGCCGACCTGCAGCTGTACACGATGCAGCCGGGACTGTTCGTGGACACATCGGCCATGGCCCCGCAGAGCTATGTGCAGCCGTACGTGACCGACAGCCCGATGTCCATGGACTGTCCGCAGCTACCTGCACCGACGTTCGCCGTGCGGTACCCCGTGCCGTCGTCCAACACGCGCAGCTACACGCTCGAGGGCGCTATCACGCCCATCACCCCGCCCCCGCATGCTGCGTTCCCCGCGACGCCTGCGAAGAGCATCGTTGCGCCTCGAACGCCCTCGCCGCCGCCCATGGCGGCGCTCCTGCCCCCGACTCCCCAGGCATCTACGTCTCGGGTCAAGAGCGAGCCGTATACTGCGGTCGTGCCCCCGCCGGCGCCGGTCGCAAGCCCAGCGCTGACGACCGCACCGGTCCAAAAGCGACCGCGCGGTCGCCCGCGCAAAAACCCGCCATCCGCACGCCCGCCGTCGCCGCCAGCGGTGGTGGACTACCCGTTCCCCCACTTCCCGGACTCCCCCTCGTCTGCGGGCGGGTCCTGCTCGGCGCCCCGCCCTGAAGACACCACCGTTCCCGGCATGCGCCCCGCCCCGACGCTGACCCTCGGCACCCCAGGCACCGTCGGCCCGATGTCCGCTCCCAAGGCGCACCACCACGGCCTGCCCGGGCTCGGGCTCGGAGGCGAGGCCGTCGCCGGGGGGCTCCCGGCCGGCCAGGCGATCTTCCGCCTGAACGTGCCCAAGGACGGCGACGGCGACGGCGCGGACGGCCGCGAGGCCGAGAAGAAGAAGCCCGTCATGGCCTGCTTCTTCTGCCGCGAGCGCAAGATCGCGTGCGGGCCCCCGCCCCCAGGTGCCCCGCGCAGGTGCAAGTGCGTCCCTCTCTTCTCTCCGTAGACAGAAACAGCATGCTGACCCCGCCGCCCGCCCCCGCGCGCGCCCACCACAGCCAGTGCACCCGTCGCGACCTCGTCTGCGAGTACCCGAAGGAATCCCGCCGCGGGCAGCACAAACGCGGCACGCGCGCCGCGCGCGTCGAGGCCCTCGCCTCCGCCTCCGCTGCCGCCGCCGCCGCCGTCGCGCCGCCCACGAGCATCCAGCCCAAAGGCAAGGGCAGGGCCGTCGACCTCTCCGGCGGCAGCGGGGCAGCACCCGCCTCCCCCTCCCCGGACCTCATGCCAGACCTCGCGGGCACCCTCGACTTTGACTTTGCCCTCCCGGACGCCGGCTCGTCGAGCGCGCACGCGCACGCGCCGGCGTCCCCGCTGACCCCGCTGTCGCCGCACGGCGCGCTGCTCGCGGCGGTCGCGGCGGAGCGCCCGAGCCGCTCGGACAAGGTCGCGCGCGCGCAGGACCGCGAGCATCGCGGAAAGGAGCGCTCGGGATCGCGCGCGCCGGCGCGGGAGGGGTGGGAGGCGCGTCGCGCCGTCCAGCAGCAGCACAAACGGCGCGCGGTCGGCGGCGGCCATGGCGGTGGGGTCGCCGCGGCGGGGGCGGGGGCGGGGCGCGATTCGGAGCTGGCGATGGCGATGGTGATGGGGCGGTGAGGTGAGGTGCCCAGACGTGGTGCGTGTGTGTGTGTGTTTTCTCTGCTCCCTTTCTTTCTTCTCCTATCGTTGTGTCTGTCTGTCTGTCTGTCTTGCACGTTGCTGTCCATATACCTCTCCTCGCTTTCCGCTTTCCACCTTCTTCCTGCTGCACCCTCCGGCAACGACCCCCCGGGTCCCTCTGGACCTTCCCCTTCGCCGAGCTCTTGGTTGTTTCGCGCGCCTCGCCCCCCCATCCTTTCTTGCTGCTGCCCCAACGCACGTTCGCGATCGATGCTCCTCATGCCTCTTGACGCTCGAGCCCCCCTCCCCCCCGTGTGTCGGCCCTGGAGCTATATACATACCCGCAAGCGCAAGTCCCGCAAGCAAGCACTGTGCGTACATACGTATATTGTAGCATATAATAACGTCTCCGGTGTGCGGTGTACGGTGTACATATACCCGGCATCCTTTTTTTGTACGAACCGGTGTGAGTGTGGCGTATGTCCCGTGGATAGATTACATCGATATCGAGGGCGGGGTGGTGTACGCTGTGGCCCAATGCGAGCTTCCCCCCCCCCCCCCCTCGCCCCCGCTCCCCCATTACACGCTAAAGCTTCCGGGTCAGATCTGACCGAAGCAGCCAGTCGTCTCGGTGGTGTGTATTTGTGCAAGGTTGTGATGATTGCATTGCACCGGCCTGAGACCGAGATGCGACGGAATGAGGGACTGAGATCGGGCGATGCAGCAGTATCCTGTCTGCAGTACTAATAGTGTCTGACCAGTGTCCGTGATGGGACACGGTTGTGGGCCATGCAGGGGTCTGCTCCGGGCTTGCGAGGCGTGCAGAGGGAACAGTCCTGCACGCGCGCGTCGCCGGACTTACATTACACTCTGACGGTGACTCCTCGACTCACGGGAATAGTATGAAGATTGAACAGCGCAGTCCATGGAGATCACGTAGCCGGAAGAGACAGGAACAGGATGGTGTACACAAAAAAAGGGAGCACTTCAGAGATCGCGGCTTTGTTGAGAGTTTTTGTTTTGTCAATTTGTCAGGACGGTCCCGTATATTCCGGCGACTGTGTTCCCTGCGAGTACGCTGCCAAGGCACCTTCGCACGTCAGCCTTCTGACAAGAGGGAGGCGAGAGGAGGGGGGGGGGGGGCGGGAGGGGTGACCCACTCACGTCGCAGCTCCCGCGGGTCGCCGTCCCCCGCGCGCGCGACAGCGTCACGGAGACGCTCCGCGGCGTCGGGAGGCACCAGCGACGCAAAGCCGACGCGCGGCGGGTCCACCGACGGGTGCGTCAGGTTCCCGTAGTAGAACGCGACGAGAGTGCTCTTCAGGAACGGGTCGCCGAGGTTCCAGCTGTACAGCGCCCCGGCGCGGGGTGCATCCGTCCCGACGACGGTGTCTGCGACGCACGCGGACGCGCCACCGCCACCGCCGCCGCCCGGCGCGGCTGGGGCGACGAAGTCGCGCGGGTCCACGGGGAACGTCTTGCCCCCAATCTTGAACGCGAGCGTGTGCGCGGCGGAGCAGGGGAGGCGCGGAGGCGCGGTTGGGTCTGCGGCGAACGCGGGAGAGACCTTGCTGTGGAGGCTGTTCACGACATCGGGAGGGCCGCGGATGAGTGAGTTTCCCTGGGGTCGCGATCGCGTGAGAAGGCTACACATCAGTCGGACGCGGACGGAGAGTCACGCACTGTGTCGATGAGCGCGGAGAGAGACGGGTTGGGGATGCCGTCCGCAGATTGAGTGGATTGAGGGAGCTCCTCCCCGTCCAGGTATACTGCGTCGATCTCGACCTCCCAGCGCCTGTATATGAAGGGATTAAAAAGGTGTCTGTGGTGCGTGTCAACGATGAACTGTTTCGTACATTGGATAAACCTCGTCAGGGGCAAACGACGGGGGCGGGAGTCCACCGTCGGCAGGCGCATAGCGTCGGACGGGCACCCAGGTGATGCTGGACTCGTCGACGCCGTCCGGGAGTTTACCCACAGTGAGCTGGCCCTTGCCAGAGACGTCAATTGTATCCCGCTGAAGAGTGATCTGGGGACGTCCGGGATATGAGTTACGAGTATCGAACGTGGAAGAGGAGAGTCGTACCGCAAACAACGGCTCTGCGATAGCTCCCGACAACGCGAGGCGAGGAATGAGGGGTCCCACTTCATCGGTTTGGCTGACGAGAGCATCGACATCGAAGGCGGCCCTGTCCTAAGTGTAGCGTTAAACCTTCTGTGCGGTTGTACGTGCATCTAGTCTGGTTACCTGAGCTTGCACAGCAGCCACCTGAATGAAGCTGCGGGAATGCCTATCAGTCAAGCAAGGGACGCCGCATCACACAGCACATACCTCTGAGCAGGAAAGCCAAGCCCTAGAACTCCGGCCGCTCCATTGGTGATCGCATAGTTGTCGGTATCGTCCACCGCAGCGAATGCTTGATCAGGGACGGTCAAGCCTGCCAGAGTGACTGTGTTGCGTCCGATCTTGCCTCGGGCATACGACCCGGTGGTAGAGTCTCCGTATCTCATGTCGACCGCGACACCACTAGGCTGAGAGTCGTCGGAGCAGAGTTCATCGTACCGTGGGGCATTCGATACATCGCATTCTTTTGTATGACAGTCCGGGGTTATGATCCAGAGGTCGCTGGAGCCGGTATCTGTGTCGCACGCGTTGGTTAATGTGAGCTGTGCTACAGTGACGGGAATAAAACGTGATGAGTACCGATGTTGAGTGCCGTGGTCGTATCGCCAACGGTTACGGAGACCGTGTAAAACCTTGACGTCCCTAATGTTATTCGCCTAGGTCCTATGCAACGGCCCTGGGACTTACACATCATCTCGGTCTCCCAGGCCGACACTTCCGCTGGTGACCTTGCTGAGGTCCTGGTCGCTTGAGAGTGTGCTCAAGGGAGAACGTTTAATGAACGGAAGGGAAAAACCATCTCTCCTCGATGGGGCCCAGTGGACGAGGGGGACGCTAGAAACGAGTGTAGGCAGGGTGGCCAAGACGAGGGCCCACAAGCCAGCAGCAGGCATCGCAGAGGCGGTGGGTCATGGAGCCCTAGCGAAACATAGCGGGAGGGTCTTAACGGACGCAAGACAGAAGGTTCCGTCACTGGGGGCGAGGGCGAGGTGACGCGAGACAGGCGTAGGACAAAGTGTGCGCGCGGCGCATGCGCTTGCGTATGAGCGTCGCGCACGATGCATGCTTGTCGCTCGAAGCGTTGGGTTGGGCTTTTGCGAGTAGCACTGGGCTGGCAAAGGTTCTACGTCACTCTTCTTGCGATCTCTTCCGAGAGTCCATGCCTTTTGGGACACAAGTGAGCTTGTTCCAGCCTGTAGGACGGTGTAGCGTTCTTGGCCCACAAGTCTCAATGGGTAGGCGGACGTATGAACGGCTGCGGATCTCACGTCAGAATGTCAATATTCCGAGAACGCAGAGGGTGAATAGACGCGTATTCTCACGTATCGAATGCCGCATGTGGAAGAAGGTGAGGTTGACGATCATTCTGAATGGCTCACGGTGACTCAACGAATGGCAATGTGAAAAGGTCCACGTCTCGAACACGACTCGTTAGCTGGTCAAACGGCGATTCTCCCACCAGCACTCACGTGTACAACACGTTCGTAGGAGCGATGTCCGGCATGCCCGAGATAGCAGAAGAGGTGTCTGAGTTTGAAGGATTATAGCAGGTGCACGACAGTATCCCACGTCAAGCCTGTCTCATGCATATAGACCCCATCTGCCTTTCGCGCTAAGATACTAATGGCCAGTGCAAACGAGAAAAGGGTGCAGCGCAAAAGACTTCAGAGATTGAATAATCAGAGGTTGTCCTATATACGCTCACCGAAATCGAACCAGCTGGAGGGAGCGGCTGATGTGTTAAAGTTCAAGTTCAAAAGCACCGAACGACCGGGAAACAGTGATCCAAAGCGCTGAACGATGTCCTCAAGTCTGTACCATAGGCATTTGACGGACACCCCCAGACGAGCTATGGCAGATGTAGACAGTACGCTCTCAGAGCGACCGGCGACCCGGGGGTTACTGCCAGCTGTATAGTATCGTTCGTTACATAGTCCGTTGACGTGCCTAGGGGTATAAGTACTAGCGGTGCACTGGGAATGTCAATAACGTGGTCCATCAATGTCCGAGCGCGATATAATCTAGATCGATGAAGACCTCATCGCATGAAGAAGCGTCACAGCAATCCCCGACAGCCAAAGCTCCAGTGTTCACAGCATACGCAGAGAAAGAAGCAAGGAGAGCGCGGGCAGCAATAGCATGGTCCAGACCCCGTTCTGGGCACGTTGACGATACAGCGCCGACGCGGCATTTGGCTGCGTCGCCGTTGGGACACCCGGCAAAGTTGCAGTCGCCTGGCCGCTGACAGTGCCCGTCGCGCCTCCTGCCGCGCCGCCAGTCTTGGTAGCAGTCGCAGCGCCTGTTGTTGCAAGACCGCTGGAAATGTCGCCCTCGCGGATGAGGCTACTAGCTGTGGGCGCAGCATCGGACGTACCTGGTAGCCATAGCGCGACAGGGTGTCAGCGAGGGCGCGTGTGGCCCAAAATAACAGCGACGTACTCTCAAAGTTCCCACCATCCTTCTGCGCATCGGTCACTGCGCCGTCTAGCAAATCGTCCGCGTTCGTCGGCACGAGCGACTTGAAGCCCATACGTGGGGGGTCGAGGGACGGGTGAGTGATGTTCCCGTAATAGAACACGACGAGGTTGCTCTTCAAGAACGGGTCCCCGAGGTTCCAGCTGAAGAGTGCGCCCGACTGCGGCGCATCCGTGCCCACAATGTTGTCCGCGGAACACTGTGGATTGCTGCTGCCGTCGGATGGGCCTTGGCTGACGAAGTCGCGCGGATCGACGGGGAAGAGCTGGCCCCCTATCTTGAAAGCGAGTGAGTGCGCATCGGTGCAGGGTAGGGTGGGACGGGCCGTCGCGTCGGCGGCAAAGGCCGGCGAGACTTTGGAGAGAATGTTGTTGATGACATCGGTAGGCCCGCGTATAATTGAGTTGCCCTGTCTCAATTGTGAAGGGGGTATTACGGAATATGCAAGGAAACATCTTCACCGTATCGATGAGTGCTGACAACGATGGGTTCGGGATGCCATTCGCCGTCTGGGTAGAGCCGGGGAGCTCCTGGCCGTCCAGGAATACACCGTCCAGTACAACCTCCCAACGCCTACGATACTCATTTGGATGACTGTTTGCTCAACAGATTGAAACATGGCACGACTTACAGTGGATACACCTCTTGGGAGGCGAATGACGGCGGTGTGAGACCGCCAACACTTTCGTCATATAGGCGAACTGGAACCCATGTGAGGGAGGAGTTGTCAACCCCTTCCGGTAGCTGGCCGATTGTAATCTGTCCCTCTCCCGATACATCGATAGTATCCCGCTGAAGGGTGATCTGTGATAGTGTCAACATATAGAAGGTCTTGTTCGAACGTGGAGACGTACAGAAAACAGAGGCTCGTCGATAGCGTCAGACAGGATCAGGCGCGATACAACGGGCCCAGAGTTGGGGGTTTGTTCAACGAATGTATCAGTACCGACGACGTTTGCAATCTGTAGGGGGTGATGAGTGACGAGGTATTCGCAATAGAACTCCATAAGCTGTACCTCTGCGTTGACAGCACTAGCTTGCACGAAGCTGCACACGGTCATCTTGAGCTTGGCACTGCTAAAAACGGAAGCATAAGCTTACCTCTGAGAGAAAAATCCAAGACCAAGGATGCCTGCGCCTCCTGTAGACACAGCGGAGTTGTCGGTGTCAGAAACTGCAGCAAGTGTTTGATTCTCCATGACGAGGCCTGCAATCGTAACGGTATCGCGTCCGACGGGACCACTAGCGTGAGTGCCGGTCACGGAATCTCCGAACGTGAGATCGACGGTGCCACCACTTTGATGGAAGCTATCTGTGTTGTATCGCGGAGCATTGGACTGCACACACGCAGACGTCTTACACGAAGAGTCTATGACCCACAGATCGGCGGACCCAGTGTCTAGCGCGCGCAGGAGCATCAAGTTAGCTGCCAAATTCTGTCATAGTCAAGTACATACCCAAATTCACAGTGGTAGTTGATTTGCCGACCGTCACGGCTACAGTGTAGAATCTGATATCGCCTTAAAGTGCATGCTCACTCCAAGTGTGTGATATCACTCACAAGTCCTGCTGGTCACCAAGCCCCACAGTTCCGCCCACCACTTCATCGCCGTCTCTCCCAGAAATCTTGTGTGAGTGCTTGATAAATGGTAAAGTGATTCCTCCTTTTCGCGCGGGTGGCCGAGAAGGCAAGGCAGAAGCAGAAGCCAGCGCGAGCCATGTCAACATATTGAGAGAATTCCAGTTAATCGTACGCATCGTGAAGGAAAACCACAGTCAATCAACAAGGAACTGTCGGAAAGAAAACGACCGCGCAGGTGGAGGCCCACAGGACCTGTGAACTGTGGAAGGATAAAAAGGTCAGAGAATGTGGGCCGAGATCGTCAGTCGATATATATGTAAGATGCCTTTGAGGAGGCGGTACATCGGGGGCTTCCGGTAGTAACCGACATCATCTTCGGTGCGAGAATAAACCAGAGTCTTAATTGTCTATGTACTTGTCACCATGGCCTCGTATATTCTCAGTAACGCCGAATTTGAATGTTTCAGGCCTGGGCGGTACCATATACGGTGCGTATCGTCCTTTTCGACTCGCCGCCGCCCGCGACCGCTCAGGTAACATGTGCAATCTTGCTGATGTACATCGAGCGTTTCCATGTGCTCGAACTCGAGTACGGAGTGTTCCTCACCTGATACCCGTGGTCTTTTTGTCCTGTAATGGAGCATTTGAGCAGGGTTGGTACACATGATGGTGATCCCCCAACCATCAAACACGTACTTACCAGCGAAAAGATGATCCGAGTGAGTTGAAAGCGTCTGGCTGCCCTGCAGCGCAAGACGTGCGATATGCTCTATAAACTCAGCTAAGAGTAAGGGAGAGAGGGAAGGAGACTTGAGGCAAGAGAAGAACTCGAGGACTGAGGCGCCCACGAGGCGTGATACTGTCCAATTATGTAAGCGTCTATCATCGAGATAACGTCAGGACTGATCTTTCTGTTCCCATCCTTCAAGTCGACTACGCCATGGCCAGTGCCCGAGCCCGCCTCTCACATATCTAAGGAATCGAAACATTTTCACCCAATCATACGATTCGGACGGAGGTCTAGGGCACCATCACCATACTGGCACGTTTCTCGCCGAAGGACTATCAGCTGCATACTATCCTGCGACAGGAAGTGCAACGGTTTTCACTCTACTGGCTGCCATTCCTCGGTCCCCTCGTATTAGACCTTCAAACCTCACATGGTGGTGTGTATGTGTATGTTGTATATGTATATCTATTTTATTATACAGGAGAGGGTGCAGAATGAGTCTCGGAGCACTTCCGGTGAGACGACCCAAATTGCGACATGTAATGCCACACGCCGTCACTCACAGTCACAGCTGATAGTTTAGGCTCCGACTCGGCCACCAGATGCCGAGCGCCCGGTGCCGCGGTGGCGTCTCGCGGCGCAGCGAAAGAAGGAAGGACGCCCGGCGACAGTGAGCGAGCATGGAGACAAAGTCGAATATGCAGAGATATCGATTATCGCAGACGGGTGCTAATTGACTATGTACTGGTGAATATTTTGTACTCTCTCAGCGCGCGTATTCTGCGCCGGTCGACGGAGGACCTTCGCCTTGACCATAGAGAATTGACCGTGTGAATTTCAATATCTGCCCGTTGCATTTCCTGTCGCTCGACGCTCGCTGATGCTCGGCGCCTCCGCCTCACGGCTGAGTGAGCTCGCTTGGTCGGCGGAGTATGAAATGTCACTCCTCAAGGCCACCGGTTCTGCCAGGTCTCTCGGAATATGGACATGCTGCTCAAACACAGAATCGGGCCGGCAGGTGACATTCAAGGTACAAATGTGGTGTCCAATGCTCTTACCGAGCACTATCAGATGATAATTCATGCCGGGATCTAAGCATCAGTGTGCGGGATGTGACATGATTTTGCATACTTTGGCCTCTCCAGACGACTTTTACTCAACTGCCCACTCGAGTTCTCGTCCGTACCACTTGAAAACAGATATATGTGCTATTGATACACAGACAAACTACATGCCCAGCTTTGAAGGGACAGAGAGGACCGGAAGGGTGCGCAATGGCCGATTAGCATTACCTGTCGCAATTTGCACTTCCTGTCGCAGGATAGTACTCCAATAATCATTCGTGCACCTCGGGGGAATCGACGCTGGAACAGACGTAACGTCGACATTTAGTCAGCGCTGTTGTATGATACCATACAGAACTGACATCTTGATTCATTCAGCAGGTGATTCTGGCCATGTAACAGATTCTCCAGCTACGCCGTCGACTCCGACGACGCTATGAGACCGCACGCAGTATTTTGTATCGCGTGGTATAAGAAGTTCTGATACGATGAGTCAGAATGAGATAACGGGCCTGAACTTCAAATCCATACGAGCGCGGACGCCCATAATAAGAGTCGTCTCGACTATCCTCAATGCTTCGGCACTTTACACGCCGGTAGGTTGTGCGCACAGCTCATCACAGCATCCTTGCTATGTGACCAGCATTCTAGGAAAGATGTCTCATCACATTCCAAAACGAAGTATCAATAGAAGCTACATGCCACTACAAACCTCTAAAAGCTAGATTGTAGATGACATGTCAGACCAGTCCGGGGAAGTATCTGTAGTCACGGGTGGAAACACAGGAATAGGTACGTTTCCGCCAAGCCGACACAATGAGACCACGACTAGCCTGAATACTGATTACGAGGCTTTGCTACCGCCTGAGTAGGATTGAGTTGCAGATGCTAGCACGCAAATCTGTCGAAATTCCGCCCGGTAACGATTCGTGTACATATTGAAGACCGATGAGAAATAAGTGCCTGATATACATCACATAAAAGTCTGTGTTGTGCCACATGTCGACGGCATTTCATTGTTCGTATTGATTTACATAGCGCAGTTACCATGTCCAGTGTTCCCGCCGTTCAAACATTGAAGCCGCCCGTTGACAGCGACGGAGGGAGAGCTTGTGCGTTGTTACCACAGGAGACCTCGATGTTGTCCGTCAGTGTAAGCTCCACAGTCGCGCCCCGCTGAAAGACGTCCCACTCGAGGAAGCAGTTCGACTTCGCCGGCTTGCCGTCGATCGTTACATTCTATGTTGACAACATATAGCATCAGTCATGGACAAGGGAACGATCAACCTTGATGGTTATAAAGCGTACCTGAACGAACACGACTCCCCCAGTACCGTTTGACGGGTTGCCCGCGAAGTTGTGTGCAATGATCGTGGTTGTGGAGTTGAACGCAGGGTTGAAGAACGAGATTTGGGGGAAGAATGGCGAGGAGAGCAAGTATTGCTTCGTCGCTGGAACCGGATACAGCCCGGCGAGGAAGAACGCAACGTAGCTTGCCATCGCGCCCGAGTCTATCGCATCATTGGGCCGTCAACATGATGTGTCGTGAGTAATCATCACATAGGAAAGATGGACATACCGTCGTTTCCCGGAAGGCCGTTAGTCGCCGTGCTGAAGTGCTCCGCGAGGACCTGTCGCGAACGCTGTGTACTGTGTCCGGGCTTGTTCGCGTAGTGGTACATGAAGGGAATCTGCTGAGACGGCTCGTCCGTGGAGTCAAAGTAATTCTTCATATGTAAGATCAGTAAAGCATGTTCCTGGTGTGATGACTATGATAACGCACTTTGTCGAAGATGAAGTCCAGTCGGGCGACAAACTTATCTGCGCCACCCTGGAGCTCGATGAGCTTCGCGGTATCTTGAGGTACAAATTGAGAGTACTAGATTAAAGCTCATCAGACCGGCCAAGCAAGAGGTACTGTCCCAACGAGCAAACTTACAACGATTGGGGATGCTTCATAAAACCCATCAAAGTTGGTGTTGAAAAGGAAGCAATTATCCCCAGTGTGGTCGTTGGGACTGCAGTGCTGCGGGTCCGTAAAACCGAAGCTTCCGTTTACGAAGCGTGGCTACATGGCAAGGGGTGCTCATTACCCACTAAGGAAGATTTAACTGCTCAGGGTGGTGGGCGTACCTGGACCATACCAACAATCGAGCTGTCTTCATCCGCAGTCACGTTAGGGTTCCACACGTTGACGAAATTACCAGCACGTTTAGCATACTACGAAAAATGGGTTGTTAGTGATCTTTGACATTGTGAATGATGATGTGAGGACGATCACCTTTGCTGCGTCGTCAGTTTTGTTGAGAGCCCTCGCTACCTGAGAGATCGCGAAGTCGCCGAACGCATACTGTTATCGTTCTGTCAGTATTGGTTATGTATTATATGAGACCTAACTTACCTCAAGAGCTCTTGAAACCTGCTTCGTGTTCGCCCCGCCAGGCTCGACCAGGTCCTGCGGAATATACCCATACTTCTTCCATACGTTTATCTGCCGTCCATGCAAGTTCCAGTTTTCAGGCTGGTCTTCAGCATCGGCAAGGAGCGCCTTATACAAGGCGTCCGCAGAGACCCCCAAAGATTCGGCTTGGTCTGCAAACCTGTGAAGTGTCAGTACTCCAGTGAATTGGCATCATTATTGGGAATCAGCATACTTAACGAAGAACTCCCCGAGTATAGGGTCGCCATCTGAGACGGAATGTTGGTCTGACCCTCGATGGCATGCGAAGCATTTGAAGAGACCTACCACTACCGCCTTGCATCCATTGCGGCGCCGTTGCACCCCGACATTCCGGAAGCCAGCCTATCGGGACAGTATCCATCAATGTCAGATATCATACAAGTCAAGCTAAACGAAGTGACCTGCCTTCGTGCTGTTGTATGTTGATCATTCCACGCACGATACGAGCGAAGTTCTCAGGGTCGTGGAGGGACATGAGTGGATAAAGTGTGCGGAACGTGTCCCACTGAACAGTGATTGGTCTATTCAGCTGTAATTTCGATTGTCAAGGAAGGGCTGACTCACGTTACAGTAGAAGGAGTCGTAGTACGGCTCGTCCGACTTCCACGACGGGTTTTCCCCCGTATCTACATTCATTTAGTGTCGAGTCCTTGAGCTCAGAGTAGCCAAATCACTTACAATCCGCGGGGGAGATGTGTGTCCTGTACAGTGATGAATAGAACAATTCCACTGTATCGTCCTCTACGCCCTCGGTCTCGACCTGAACGCGGCCAAGGAGCTCGTTCCACTCCGCGCGCGCGGCGGCACGGGTACATTCGAAGTCGAATGAGGGGATCTCGGACTCGGCGTTCTTGCATGCCTGATCAGTTGATATGAAGGACATTCCTACACGTGCGAGAATCTCCGTCGTGCCTATAAAGTTCAGAAAGGTAGGGCATATTCAGCATGCTACAGAAGGGGAGCGCCGTGATGGACAGAAAGAGACGAACCATTGCCGTTCTGTTTGAACCCAATGAGCGCGCCAAATTCGCTGCGGTATCCTGCACAATCGAAGTGAGCTTGGCTAGGTGAGAACAGGTAAATGCGTACCAGTGTACTCCTGAGAGCCGTCGACGAGCCCGCGGATGGGCGAGTTGCCCAAGTACGTGCCGAACTCTGTAGGCTTGCCCTGATACCCGCATCAAGTCAACTTGTGTCTCCCCCGTAAGAATTATGAGAGGCCCGCAAGACGTACCAGATCGAAACCATCACCCTTAAAGTCCACACACGTATACGCGCGGTATGACCCTGGGCCAAAACTCGCTGCAAATGTCGAGCCCGCTACACTCCAGCTCTTCAGCACCCTGAGATATGCAGCCCAAAAACTGGGTACAACGTACCAGTGACGCGTCCCGTGTCGGGGTCAATATGTGCGATCGGATTCAAGCTGCTCTGCTGTCCATCGTTCGTGACGTCGATCACCATCCGCGGGATTGTCGAGTCTGCAGGGAACGTGTATCTGTAGACTTTAGGCTCAGCATGCATATCGGCCATTTCAGAAAGTGAGATGAGGCCTACCGGTGCAGTGCAGCGCGGCGCGTTGCAGTGAGCTCGATGCGTATGTCCGTTGACTGTATTACATTAGACCTCATGTGAGCCTAGATATCATCTTGAGAAGGGATGAGCATACGAGGTTGGTGGCAAAGTATCCAGGCTCGGCCGCATCATCGGTGGAACCTTCAAAGTCGGAGTCAGACCCTTGCACCCTCTGTCGGCGCCATATAAAGAGGAAACATACCGTCCGCGAGCGTCTTGCGCAACACCTTGCGCGAGTTGATGTCACACGCACAAATCTCGAACCTGTTGTCACCCCCGCACGACGCGAATGGCCAGAGTTTGAATATCGAGAGCGGCACCGACTATTTGGGAAGAAAGCCATGTCGGATGAGCTTCTGAAGGTGTAAGAAAAGTAGAAAGATGCATACGCCTCCAGTGCCATCGTCGTGTAGCTGAGAAACTCCGGTGACGGAGAAGGAAGGGTTGGAGTCGTAGCCTGCGTGCTGATTTTTGTGCTTCAGCGGATATATTGCGACATGAGAGAGAGTTGTAGTACGTTATCCGGGGAGTCTGTATCGATCCCCGTCTTCACCATTCCGTGAGGAAGTGTTGCTCCTGGAGTACGTGTGAGCTGTCAGTCCTCCAAAATGTAAAAAGGTATTGATGCGCACCTGGGAATGCATGTCCCGAGCTGGTCGTCCCTATAAATAGGTTCACATGGCTGGCGGGGTCTTGGATGGGTGCATCCGCCCTTTTGCCTGTCTGTGAGTCCACCCCAAGCCTCACAATGGCTAGAGCAGGAGCAATGACAGGGAACAAGGAAGCGAGTAGGCAGAAAGGATAAATCATAGCTAGGACTCACAAAGTTTCAGATGAGAGATGTCGTCCATTCCGGAGCGCGATGCTGTCTCATTATATACCCTACACGCCGGGCGATGTTCGTGCCGAAAAAATCACATAATGTAGAAACCATAGATGACTAGTCATGCACGAAGATCAGAGAACGAGACTGAGTGCTCTGCTGCCGGCCATCGCCTCACGCACCGGCGTGCGCGCATGTGGTTGGGGAACCCATGATTGCATCTTCGTGCACAGGCGCAATGTCACCCGCATGCTTGGAAGCCACCGCAAAACGTCGGCGGAGGTGTTTTCGGTGAGGACGACCCATTGAGAAAGAATGAGCATTCAGCGAATGCGTCCAAACGAGGGCGGCCAAGACTTTTGTTACGGTAACTTCTTTCTGAAGTGTAGATGTTATAGTCAGCACTGTGCGTCCCGTGAGCAGGTTACGTCCGTGGTGGTTTTGGAAGATAGACATGAAAGGGAAGGAACGGAGGATCAGGAAGTTGAGAAGCAGAGACAGCCATGCGTTATATTTGTCGCTCCACCATCGGCCTTGCGCCTGACGCCCGCCCGTGACGTGAGTGTAGCAGACTTATAGTCTTCTTGGTTGAAGAGGCACTGCAATCTCCTGGAGATGACATGCAGAGTATCCAGGCGAACATACCGGATATGGGACGACTTCGTTTATCTGGCTACCGGGTGCCTGACGAGCCGTGGAGGCTATATATGTCCTCAGGCTGTCGTGTCACGGTATCGGCGGAAGGCTATCATGCCTTCATCGAAGCTGAAACACCTTCCTCTTGGTTTCGTCTGATTTAGAGAATGGTGTGAGTGGACTAGGCGAAGAATTTTGTCGATAAGTGTCAAGATGATCAAAAATAGTGGGCATTCGGCGAGTATCAATATGGTCAATAATGGAAGGTACACACTATATCAAAGAACTGGAGAAGACTTACCGCACACAACCCCCTGGTGCCTGCTTTTTATACGTCTCACCTTGGGTGACTCCCGTCCCCCTTCATCTTATCCTAGAGGAAATCTCTGAACCTGTAGCCTCACACAGCGTCGGGTTACAAAGGCATTAGTGTTTCTCCGCCAACGTCTAATCCTGTGACTGTGTGTGACAGTAGTGCCACAAGGTGGCATGCGACGCGCACATGGCTGAGACCTATCAAGCACAGCCTATAGGGGAGACCGGTTCGCCAGCGCAAAGTGTGGTTAATCTGCCCCGTGCAGCTAAGTAGTCCAATTAACCATGCAACTTGAATATGATTCCCAATGACAGCGGCTTCCGGAGGTCGAGTTCAGTCTTGCGCTTCCTAGGTCAGAACGGGGCAGGCAGACCTTCCGCGAACTCTTCTTTGCGATCTTGACGAGACACAGCGGAGCGCACCCTTCCACCCGCCCAAAGGCGAACACTTGGAAGACGCCAAACACGACCACGTGTCCGTGTATCAAAGAGATCGATTGATGACGTGGTGGCATGGTACTAGCAACTCGACGCCAACACTACCCGTCCTGTGAAAGTTCAATAGGGTAATAGCCCATTACCAGCTCGCGTTGCTGAACCATGAGCTTAGTAGTAGACGTCGACACCGGCTAGACCAATGATTGAAAAGGCTAAGAGGAGTGTATGCAGGAGAAGTCCGCTGTTTGCGCAAGACCGTTCACGACGAAAAGTAGAAGCACAAGTCAGTCGCAATTCACATAGGATATTACAAACGATACGCACTACTGGGCTGAACCAGAATGAGGGAGGACTGTGCGACGTGGTCCGTCGCGTCGATCCCCTCGAAGAACACAACGTTGTCTGGAGGTGAACGGAGGCATGAGGACCAGAACGCCATATTCTCGACCCGAGGGCGATCCGAACATCGGCACTCACTGGCGAGGATGTCTGTGTTCCACGAGAAGGTGCGCTCAGTCAGTCCGTTGAAGTGTTCGGCCGTCCTGTCGAATACGATGCTGGAGAAAGAGGTTCTCCGTGAAGCGATAGTACGTTATGGATCAAAATAATCTACTCACGACTATGACGGAGGAGCCGATGGTGGCGAACAGGTCAGACATTGAAATAAATACGGTCACAACGATTCGTACCAAGTTGAATGGAGCTATGAAGTCGTCGTGAGCAGTTTGATCACGATTACATGATCTAATTGCGACGTACCAACGCCTCCATTCCATGTAACAACTGTCGTCTCGCACTGAGTAGCACTATCACTGTACAATGTAGCGTCAATCTCGTCAACCCGTATGCCGCTCGATATATTGCTACGCACGGCGTGTTCATCGTAAAGGTATCCTGCGCGACAGCAGTAGCAGCCAGCCCGGCAACAACGGAGGCGGCAGAGAAAAGCATGCTGTCCGAGACAAGTTCGATATTTGTTGTGAAGATGCCTGGTGTGCCGTACCAGTTTGAGATGAGGACCTATATACCCTGCTGTTGCCGAAGTCGGGGGGTTGCGGCCGCAGGAAGGTGATTCCTTGGACGCGCCCAGAAGACGATCTCGGCGGTTACCTACGAAACAGCATTTTGTTGTGCCGGAACTACTGAGGCGCCAGTCAACACCAAGGTCCGGGCACCATATCCCGCGGCCACACAGCATGCTGGCAGGGGTCTGTGTAGATCAGCGAGCCACGGCGAGGCTGTGATGGATCGGCGGAGTGTTCATCTACCTCTGGTGTTCTTCGGTCAGACGCGCTCCCATACGGCGACGTGCCGCCGCATCCTCGAGATTGCGCGAGCGCGAAGAGGGACGTAGAGACCAGAGAGCGCCGCTTCCAGAGCGGTTGTTCTCAACGCCCACCCTCTCCGACCACAGTCTTGCGTACACAGTCCACAGAGAGATTGCAAAATGAGGATAAGCAGCGACGAATACCTGATACTACGCACCGTCGTTTCAGATAACGAGCATTTGATCGCTAGGACATCTTCTCGGTGTACGGTGCACATCACCTTGTTATAATTTCGTCAAACGCGCAATGCAATTTCGAACATATGAGGTTAGAGAGTAGGGTGCAATTGAAGATGTATGTGACTATGGCTCTCACCGTGAACCTGCGTGAATATTTTATAAATAATAGATATTAACTCAGTTACAGCACGAACCTGAACAAGTAAGGTCAGAGCCGGCCCTGAACGTAGTAGGGCGTCTGTACTGATCAGGGAGCGCTCATTTATGTCGTGACTTTCGTTCTGACCACCATCTGCCTGGAGCTGCTTGGACTGCTCCTGCGAAATAGTACCTACCTGCTTCAGATACTCACAGTCGCGTTTGTGAGTACACAGGGTATATGTTTGTTATACGTAAGTGCACATTTCTTCTTCCGCCGATATGCTCGAAGACCTCCGCAGCTTTCTATGCCTGCCGCATGTCGCCAACTCTGCGAACGTAAGGTTTATATTTTGGAAATGCACATGGACCGGCTCGTTGCCTTGCCGAAGGCTTCATCATATTGCTTGTTCATCTGGACGCGGTCTGGTGCTTGTGCTCCACCGTCACGGGGTGCTCTCGTACGGTCATGCAGCTTCCTGATCTTGTGGAATCCCCCAAATTGTTTTGCTGACTTCCCTTTCCATTCTTCATCTCGTCTTCTTGCAGCCCTCCTCTCGCGGTTCTCGCCATATGCCTCATGAGTTCACCTCGTCCTCTGACAATCGTTCTCACCGACTCTAGCTCACTTCGAGACTTTCTATCAGATGTTCGGGCCGCTCTTCACCGCGCATCTGCAGCCTAGGTCTCATGCTACTCTTGAGGACGCGAGGACGCGCTCTTATAACATCTGTTTCTCCAAGATGCATCGCATCACTGCACGGGCCTGTCTCGTCTTTCTAGGACTCACCGCCCTCATACTATTGTTTGCCTCTTCACCGTTCATGAAGCACACCCTCGTCTCCGCCGGGGCACTCGTCCTCTCGCTCTTCTCGTCGGTCCCTCTTTACGGGAGCGGTCTTGCATACAACCTTTCTCTGCGACAGGGCCGTAACAACGGCATCCACTTGGCGGTAGCACCAGTATGCGGCCCACTATCTGGCAATGTGTCTGACGTCAATGTGGGAATTGACCTTGGTAATGTCAAAACCATAGTCGCTTTCGGGGTAAGTACATCGACGAAGCTCAAAAGATGCATTTTGATTCATCATGTGCTACCTCCATGTTTGCTAGGACTCGTACACTGATGGAGGTCGAGATGATGGTGGGCCTCTGGCCCCTCCCATCGTTGTCCCACCCGAGGCACTAGCTGGCGGACGATCCACCGACGGAAAGGTTTGGGTCGAAAACATCGCCGACGATATAGGTGCCACCTTGAAGGATTATGCTGTAAGATGTCTACGTAGCCTCACGATTGGACTGTCTGTTTACGTAGTCCATTGACTTAGCAATCCGGTGCTTGTACGGACCTGAGCTTGTGGCCGAGTGCCATTAAGCAGGCTGACTTCGTTGGGCAAGGTACGTAGCGTCTACCACTCCAGTCTCATTGTCTCAACCCGCGTTCCGTTAATTCGTAGTCAAAACGTTCCTGAACCAGTCGAACGATTTGGATCCTGGCACCACGCTGTATACAGTATTCTTTGGTATCAAGTACGTCCGCGCGCATTCTGCGGTATGTTTGCTTCCACTAACAAGTAGGGCCCTGCTACAGCGACTACGAAGATTCGAAAAGTCAGTGACGTACGTAACGAAGGAATGGACACACTTACACCGTTTCACTTTCTCAGCCGACGGTACTACGAACCTGCAAGCGGCGGCGCATGTCATCCTAGACCAGATCAGCATCCTGGCCAGCCCGCCAACCAACGCGCGCTCGTTCCTCATCACTGATGTGTACGGGCGGGGCGTGCACACCCCCACTGGCGACGCGTTTGTGCAGACCGTTTTCTCCGGGCTGCATGACCTGCGCACAAACGCCAGCCTCGCACACTCTGAGTATGGACCACTGAAGTTCGCGTTTGCGGAGTTCAGCCGGATCTGGGATGGGGTGCTCGGGCCAGACCCGGGGTTCGAGGCGTTTGGATACGCGAGCACAGACGCGTGCATCGTGGACTGCTCGTTGACTGAATGCACGACCAACGGGATGTGCGACGACCCGGAGCATTATTTCTATTACATATCCGGGTGAGTTCCATTAAACGCCACTAACACCAACGATGCACTGATCAATGTCGAATAGACACCCCTCAAAGGAGGGACACCGTATCATGGCTGACTATGTTGAGGAGGTGTTGCAACGGTGTGCAGAGAAGGCTCCGGACGCGTAACTTTTCTTGGTACGCTCTCTGATTATCTGTTCAAGTCCTGTACATCACTGCTTTCATGGATATCATTGTGGACCTCGGGGCGCATGGAGTGCTTGATAACTCACCGATTCACTCTGTTGTATGTGCCCCATGTGCCGCAGGTCCATTGTGTCTCGCACGGCACATGCGCTAAAGGCATCGCATACGACGTGAAATGCTAGAAGGTTACTAACATCGTCGACCACAAAACCACACCGCGTCGTATACGGGCTCACATCACCAGTTGCGTACGGTGATAGATATGAACCGCCCTCTGCTCTCCACCCCCAGTATATGTCATGCCGATCGTCTGGACATCCCATACAATGCATGTATCTACGCTTATGACTTGGTCCGGAGGTAAGCGTATGTCCGGCCCCTCAGGCACTGTATTGCACATGATTGGCGCGAACGTGTGTTTGTTCCTTCAACACTGTTATCCTGAGTATGTCACCCAATCCATTGTTATGCCCCGAACTGCATGTTGACATGGATTTTGTGCTTCGCAAACGTAATGGCCCCTGCCCTAGAGAAGTACTTATACTCTGCTGAAGTCTTCGCGAACATCACCGTCGGGCCGAGCTTGACCTCCTTCAGCCTTCCCCCGGCAGACGAACATCGGCAGGGAATGTTCCGCAATGATCATACTTACGTTCCCCGTGACAGACGTCTAACATCACTTTATGCGCTACGTACCTGGTGTTGCCAGCGGAAAGTTCTCTAGGATTGAATCGAACAAGAGTTGCTCTCCCAGCCTTCATCCACATGCAAGGAAACGTACTGTCTGCGCCCGCCCCCGTGAGCAATCTCTCAATGTAATCAGGATCAGTACTCATGTAGGCAGGCCCTCCTGGATCTACCTCTTTCGAATGGCTTCCGAACGTACAGCAAGGTGTATTTCTAGGACTACATATACTATTCGGCGCCTCTGACACATTTGATCACAATGTGCATCAACGCAGCAATGACCGTCGGCCTCTTCCTTGTCAACTAGATTGGGGCGGTCGCTCAGAGCGCGCCGTTTGTGGTCAGCCAAGGAAGTGAGTACCATTCTGGCTTCTTGTGTCGAGTGGAGGTGTCGAAGTCGCTCCCGCATTGTAGCGGGCAACTTCGAGCTCGTCCGGAATCACTGATAGGTGGGAATATACACGCAAGAACTTACGAAAGTCCCAGGAACCCTACATGTCCCAAATTCCTTCGTTTTCTTCAACGTCATCCGTCGCCTCATCGATGTACCGATTCAATATTTACTTCGCATCTCGGAGGCAATCTGGTCTACTGCAGCTTACTCGCGAGTCGTGATGACATAGATAAAGCTAGGTATTTTTCAGGCGACCATTCAGGCGACTGACAAGTTTCTATGATCGGCCATCGGCTCAGTCATGGTCTCGTCAATACGTACTACTAGCGCCTGTCGCGGCCTATATACGCCACCTGCTGGGTCTCCGACGGACCTCATCCCGCACCGATCAATCCATCGGCTCGGAGAGGTTGGATCATCAAACATGAGACATCGAATACCCACGTTCGGGTCCCATACGACCCAATTCTAAGTGCCCGCCACGCTGAGGCCTGGTGCTTCAGCGCCGGATGTCCCGAAAAGCCGCAGGGTAAGTATGCCCGCAATCAACGTTCTCTGGATACAGTATAAGAATGACGCCTTCTTGAGACATGAGCTGAATGCCACGATTCGAACAACTTTGTAACGTCCAACTAGTGATATGTCGAAGAAGAGTCTTGCTGTTGCTGTCGCGCTCGCCGCTTCCGTCCTCGCACAGGCGCAACTTGTGCTGAACACGCCGTAAGTACCTTCCTGGCAAGACTTCACATACCGCGACTGTGCTAATTACTTACGTTACCTTCTAGGTCTGAATCCCACCAATGCCAGCCCACGACGATCACTTGGGAGGGTGGTGAGGGTACGTACAATCCATGTTGTGCTAGTAGGTCTCCTTTTTAACGCCAGTATCATCTTCGGCATAGGCTCTTACTTCTTAGTACGCATCGTCTCACCTCGTTTGTCATACACTCTACTGACCAAACGTGTCTTCTATAGGAGTGAGTGCTCTTCATTTGGGTTTCAAGCCAACTGCCGCCCGCCGTTCTGATCTGACCTTCCACTTCAACCCGCCGCGTAGGTTCCAGCGTGACAACAAGGTTATCGAGTCGTTCGGCACTCTCGGATCGAATGTCTTCATCTGGAACACCAACGTCGCTGCAGGTGGGTTTCAACCTCTCGCTGTATTATCACTACAGGGCACTGCTGATGCAGGTGATGTAGGCTCGGTGATCAAACTCGTGCTCATCGATGCGATCGAGGAGTTCGTTGAGAGCGCACCCTTCACTGTACTCCCGGGATGTGAGTTTTTCATCCATCCCACAATTGGGAATTAAATGAGTTGACATGGCTGGCTAGCGAACGACTGTACGCTCATTTGAGCCTCTAGTCGTATACCGACGATACATGCAATCGCAGAGCCTCCTCTGAACTCCAAGAATATAGTCTTTCAGGATGCATATGTATCAAAGTTGCAATATAAGTGAACAGCACGCAGAGGGCGTCTCGCGAAGCGATGTGAATACGTCAGACCTCGCGCACAATGGGAGTGCCATGCTAACGCACTGTGCCCAAACAGCGGGGGAACGCCAGCTGGAATCCAGTGTCCTCAGTTCTCATTCAGATGAACGAAATCCTTGACTCCTCGCTTTGCTGTTCAGTCAGAAATCACCGAGGGCCTCGACCATGTTTCAAGACACACGTTCTGGGGTCCGGAAGCGCATTCCGAATCAACACGGAGGTTGCGGCCTCGGAGGACCGACGTAAACGTATTCTAACTTTATGTCCGCGCTTGACCGGTGTCTCTTGGGATTGTGCTGGCTTGGCGGCCCCGCCGGGGTGATGTAGCCGCCGGGGCAGCGTCATGAAGGTAAAAGGATGAGCACCGTTGACTGCGATCTGCACACGGGGTCGTCATGTGGGAGAAACATATTGAACCATCATTTGTATTCTCGGAGTAGGTCCGCTCGAGGCATCGGGTTGGCAACATTTGACAGGTCGCAGTCGTGTTCATGCGGAGATGGGATGATAGGAACGAGGCCGGGCTATTAGTATCTTGGTTGGCGATGATTGATGTCCAGGTGGCGCCTCGTGCGGTCCAATCCCTCCGTACCGCAGTACAGCAACATGGGAAAGACATAAGTAGTGATCAGATGCTGTGCGCTCTGGCTCGAACCTGTGTACCCTCGCCAGCATTCTTGTCATATATTCTCAGAACTCTTGTTGTGAGATGATTTCTCGAATCTTGAACCTGGCTGTGGCGATGGTGGCAATTGCCTCATCCGTCCTCGCGCAGGAACCTCTGACAATAGATACCCCGTAAGCAAAATTACCACGTGTATACATACCGAGAGACCAAAGTACTCATAGCATGTTGATAGGGCTGTCGCGAGGCAATGCGAGCCCACGCTCATCACCTGGCACGGTGGTACAGGTATGTGCAATATTCGTAAGATGTTGAGTGTAAATTTTTGTTCATCTCTACTATGTTGCGGCACGTCTTCAGGGCTCTTCTTCCTGGTGAGTCCTTCGATACAACATTTTATTGCATCTTACTAACTACAGCTTCGTGATGACACAGCTGTCAGTCTGATATCCTCCGATTCGATATTGCAAAGCTCCTGCTTACTAATGATGCGCCCCAGCGTGCGTGAGAACGGAGAGCCGATCCAAGAGTTTGGTGGACTTCCCGCCGACATCCACAACTTCACCTGGCAAACGAACGTAAGGGAAGGTACGTACTAAATTACTTCGGCTCTTCCGGTGATCGTACTTTGTATCCCTCCTCTTTCCATGCGCGTCCTCACGTTATCACTTGAGGTACCCTTATCACCTTCGAGCTCGCCGACGATGCGAGAGAAGATGTTACCTCAGCACCGTTTGTTATTCAGTATGGGCGTAAGTGTTCTCCTAAGCAGCGTCCAGGTAGACCATGGCTGATGATATTACCCTGCGACCTTGGCAGCAAACAATTGTACCCTTGTTAACTGAATGGAGAGCCGAGGCGTCAGTCACAGAAGCGCGGGGATGTTCCAGAGCGCAGCTGCACTCTCCATGGCCCGTGAACTGTTCTCGGACACACATCTGCGTAGTAGTTCAGGCCCGCTGTCTGTATCCAAACACAGTAGTCACGAATCTACATCTATCTGGCCCCTTGTTCGGCCGGCTGGTATGCGTATGACCATGAGCGAGCGCCCAATCCGCATCGCATTCCTAGGACAGTTGTAATAGCATACGCAGTGCACAGTAACACGTCGATAGAAGAACTGGGAACGGATGCACGGGAAAAATACCGCAATAAATTCGCTGACCTCGCATTGATACGTCTCTCGATGCCAGATGGAATATGCTATGTTGTTAGCAGCCGAAGGTAGGTACGGACCAGAGCCCGTGTGAGAGCGGGACGTCCAAGTGGACTACACGGAAGTACAAACCAGTGCCTTCTCGATGTTCAAGTTGGCCATATGACGAAGTGGATGTTCACAGCACATCCGGTCAATACATACGGTACTATCTACAGACGCGCACAGAGGCTGCGTAGCTGGTTCATCTTCATTTATTGTTCAGCAGTGTGTCCCTCAAGCCTGGACTGAGAGGATATAAAACTTGAGCGATGAGACTCAAATTGTCACCCATCGTACCCAAGAACGAGATTCCAACTCACCACATAAGCTGCGTTCTCCACCTCTGTAATCGCAACTATGCACTTCTTGAAGTCTCTGGGCGTCGGATTGGTAGCTGCCACTCTTGCCTTTGCTCTCCCGTCGAATGATCTGATTCTGGTGAACACGCCGTGAGTTATGCGTCTCATAATGAATGGGATTAGTGCGCTCACTTGCCTATCATCACCAGGCCGTTCGTCTCTCAATGCGACATTACTTCGATTGATTGGGTAGGAGGCCAAGGCGAGTAGTTTTCTCGCTCAGAAGACAACACGCTGCCGTATGCTGACCAAGAGCGGACTTCCGCATGTAGAGCCGTACGTTATGGCGAGTATCTTCACTACCACTTGCACCTATGACTCTTAACACTCAACTGATCCGATTATCTGCTACGCATACGTAGGCGTAAGTACCACCCCACTCCTGCACGCCAACATATCAAATTCCATATACTCAACTTTCATGCGTCCGTAGTGTCTTAAAGGATAATCGGATCAGACAATGGTTCTCCGACATCCAACAGACAAACGCGAATCACACAGTATACTCCTGGTTGACCAACATCCGTGCCGGTGTGTTCACAGTACAAGCCTTAGCCAAGAGGCTGTTCTGCCACAAGTAATCAAAGCTGAGACATGGAATCTCATAGGACAAATGGTCTCGATCCAGATTTTCGACGCACTCGGCGCGACAGCACCGACCGGTAATTTCGTCGTCCAACCCGGTCGTACGTCTATATTGACTTGAACCGCTACCATCAAGCTAACACGCATCTGTATCTGTTAGCAAACAACTGCAGCCTCATCATCTGACAGAACCTACCTTCGACGCGAGTCATATGACGGGGATGGTGGCGGATCGAAAGTGTCCAGGTGCCTGAACGTGGGAGGTTGCGAAGATGTGACTTAGTGACAAATAGTAACCCATAACACGGGTCACAAGCTCTCTTGGATCCGTTGTCTTCCCAGTCGATATTAGCCTTCCACTTGATCTACTGCGTCTGAACATAAGCCAGCCACAAAACAATATTCAATGATTTATCTGCTGATCTGCGCATTTGCTCCATGTAACGCATGGATTTTGCCTTGAAGCCGTCGTTGGAAGGACATTGCTAATAATACCATAGAAAAATCTTATGACAACGTAGACAAGGATTTCCTCATGAGAGCTGCATAAAGCACAGCACTTCAGGACACCAGTTTCTAACGACAGGGTCGTGAATATGTCGGCATCGTACCCCATCGTTGGGCATACTCTGAGCGTCCTGGTCCAGGGGGGAAAGTTCACAAACACCCAGTTTGCGCTATAAAGAGGTGTGAGCTCGTAACGATAAGAAGGTAGTTAATAGAGCAAACGCACTGCTCGGTTGAATGGTGAACGTCCCAGACGTGGCCTTGTCTCCGATCGCGTCCTCGACCTCGAGCGTGACTGCGGTTCCTACAGACATACATACAATGAGTACATTCTGAATTCGCCTCTGACGCCAGGGGATTAGAAGGGAAACTGACCCGATGGGAGATGGTTGTTCCATGAGTTGAAGTGGTCCTCGATGTTCTGGACGGTCTCGGAGATCCCGTCGAACTTCCGACTGTGGGTACCCTGTAGTAAGCGCATGGAGCAGGGCCCAATTCTACAAGTAGTACTCACGTCTATTAGATGTACGCGTCGTCCCAAGGCGATAGTTAGCGGCCGCAGATTCAACGGATCAATTAGTTGAATAAGCCCGTACCAACTCAAAGGGCGCTGTCGATGAACAACCGTGAGGATTCGGGCGTTGTATGACAGTTTGGATATATCTCACCAACACCACCAGTCCACTCAACGATACTGATCTCACATTGGCGAGCGTCAGTCCTTCAAAAACGTCAGTGCCAAAAGACATGCAAAACGTCAGGAATATCTACGGAGTCTCAATGACCAGAGGGTCTACAGCGTAGGCTGATGCGACGAAGGCTGCGACGAAGACGGAGAGGGACAAGCGCATCTTGGTTTAAGAAGATTTAGAAGATTCTGTGGAATGTGAGCTTCAGGTCTCTCTTTTATAACTCTCTTATAAGAAAGAGCAAGACATACAAACCACGCCTCGGTAGGCGATAACAATCGCCGGCCGCTGCATTGTGTCCGTCTCGTGTTTGAGGGGTGCTATCGCCAGGCCTCAAATGACCGAGCTTGCTCACTGCTTTTCGGCGTTCACGCCGATCAACTCGGCCCCACACAACACTTCACTAGTCACTGGTGGTGCATCTCGCGAGATACGAAGGTCGAGCAGAAAACCGACCAGATTCGGTCTCATATGGACGGCTTAACGTCTTGCGCTGCCTGTCTCCGCATATGTGATCAAAGATGATGAGTGACACATACGGTGCCTCTCTCACTTTCCTCATGATACTGGAGGTGCCATCCATGAAGCTTGTCCGGTTTACCGCGTCAATTGCCGGGCGACTTGAACACCGTGGCTGTGCATACATGGGGATGGCTGCCCGTTGGAAGCCTTCGCGCGAGTGCCGTGAAGACACGCCTCTTCGCCGCGCGCGAGCTCAGAAAAACTACAAACTACCTGGAGTTATTCGTGAGCGATTTCGGTGCAGCAGATACGTGCAGTTGTGGATAGATCTCAGCCTCAGATTGGAGGCGTTAGCTACAAACGTGATATCGTGTCTTTGAATACACATAAGCCCAGTCGATTTAATCCTGGTCTGTTCACCCCGCGTCTTGATGAGCGTCTCGAGTCGGTGTATGCGGCCTTGCTTCTGCGGCGGTTCGGCGACGGTGAGCAGTGACTAGCTGATCGGCCAAGGAAAAGCCCATGGGTGGGACCCTCAATGCGAAACGCATCACCTGCGCGACACAATACATGACGTACCAGCTACCGGTTGTAGTGCGGTTATGCGGGGACGGTGAGAAAACCCGGACGGCATCAGCGCAGTCCACAGGATTCAAGTTACAGACACGGATCCCTTCTTGACTCTCGACCACCACCAGCGGGTTTTTTCCCACGCTTTGTCCTCATAGGGAGGGGCTTAGAGCGTGTGGTCTGCACCTGCTGAGGGCCTAGATCAGCTTTTCTTTAGAATACCTTGGGGATTCACTAGGCATTATGCCAGCTACGGGGCAACCGACACCGCTCTTGCGGCCTGCCAGCACACCACCGACGTCGAGGGCGACCTTCTCAAGCGCCCGAGCAGAAGTGGCAATGACGGCTACGGCGAACGCAACCTCGAGGGGTACCAGAATGAAAAAGCAGTCGTCACAACAAGCGCTCCTGGAGGCTGAGAAGGAGGTGCCGGACCTACAGGCCTCCCTGCGGTTCCTGCAAGCTAAGGAGCTGATACCAGTGGGAACCCTCGCCTTAACGGGCGAGGCGCTAGTCACCGGACTTGTGCACTTTGCGCTCGCCGCTCCCACCGGCCCCCTCGCTAGACAGGGCCTGCTCGCTTTCGCCTCTCTCGCGCGCGAGATCCTCGCCGATCGGGTACAATCCACCGTCAGCGAGCTAGTGCTGGAACGGGCAGAAGACCAGCTCCGCCTTCGGCTGGACCATCACACGTCACATGTCGAAGATCGCGTCGCCGACTTTGCAGCGACTATCGAAAAACTTAAACAGGAGGTTGGTGGTTGCATGGAGGAGCTACGGGAAGCGTGTGCTGGGGTTAGGGAGGCAGAGGGGGCACTGGGGATCGCTCGGGAAGGGCTGAGGGAAGCAGCAACGCAAGCGCAGGCCCATGGTATGTCCGTGTAAGGAGCGCGTATCCTGCGCTCCTACAGGATCCTTTAGTTGTGCGAAACGCACAACTAAAATATACGGAATCGGACAATACGTACACGCGCGCATATTAGCGCGCGGATAGCCGCATGTATGTAATGCCACCGCGTACGGTGTCCCGAGTGTTCGGAACTCGGGCGCCTGGTGGAGGGTAAGTCCTTACTACCCTCCACCATCCCTACGAGTACGCCAAGCCCAAATACGAGCCCGGACCAGAGTACCCAAGGGATAGGAGCCCAGTAAGGCACCTACCCCGTCATTCTTACACTTTTTTACTCTCCGTGATACTTACACGCCCATATTTGGGGCTCGACGTTACCACATCATCAATCATCAACAACATCTGCCATAAACAACTCGACATCCTTCCAAATGGAAGAATCCGCGCCAGGTTCCGGAAGCAAGCGGCCGAGTAGGCCTAATTCCCCCCCGCGAGCTTCTTCCCTCCCGCCACGCACTGATATCGGTGCTGGCGTGCCACGTCGCAACACCCCCCCCGTGCCAGTGTACTCACACCCGCATGCGGGCGCGCGACGGACTCGGAACGTAACTTCGCGTTCCGAGAATGTAAACGTGCCGGTCGAGACGACCGTACGCCCCGCAGCGAACGTTTCTCGTGCGCCGTCAAGAGCTCACTCGCATACGAGTGTTATGCCCCCTCCAGTGACTCGGACAGGCCCGCCGTCTATGCGCGCGGATTCCCCGTCGTTGGAATACGTCAGCCAACCACGTAGTATCGTGGTTGGCTCAGTACGAGGACCGGAATCGCCGCGGCCAGCGGCGAGTCAATTGCCGAGGTCAGCAAGTAGGAGTTCCCAGCTGTCGCTAGACTCGAAAGGTCTAGCGAAGGTCAGCAAACGGTGGCAAGGCGTTCGCGACCGACATCGTCGCGACTCCATTGCCCCATCAACCTCGCTCGAGCTGCTCAGCGCACTGCAGCGGTCTGCAACCCGGTTCCGCGAATTACGGAACCAGATATTGGACGCAGAAGACGAGCTGGCTGGCCACATTACAGGCCTGACCATATTACATGGATCCGACGGGCATGGACCGAATAGGTCCGAAATGGACAGCGATGTCGAGCTGCCAGCAGGTGAAGCTGCTGGCGACGAACACGAGGTCGAAGACGAGCTACTCGGATACGAGTCAGCCCCCGATCTCGAGGCGGAAATGGACGAACAGCGTCGCTGGGAAGCCGGCCGGCGCGAACGACTGAAGAGGGCTGGACTCAGTGAATCCGACATAGAACGTAGACGTTCGCAGCCGGCGTTTGAGTCGACACCGAGACCTATCGGTCAAGGCGGAGCATCGAATGCGATGCCTCGCAGGAACGTAGTGTTCGACCCGGAGGAACCGCGTTACGGTTCCATATCCAGGGCGAACGCCTGGCCCGACGCGGCCGCGCCTCTTACCAGAGGCCTGAATGCCGCGGGAGTTACGGGCCCTACGCTTCCTCCTGCAATGCCAGGACTACGACCTCGTCGGTCGATGGCCCCATCAGCCATGGGCGGGATGCACTACGCCCGCCCCGATAATGAGCGCGATGCCAACACGGCACATGATGTACCCGAGTTGGCGTATACGGGTCCCAGTCCTATCGCGCGAGATAGTTTTGGCGTCCAGCGATTGCTGGACATGATTGAGGAGATGGTAAGCGAGGAGGCTACCTCTCCTCCCCCAGCCTATCTCAAGATGTCCAAGTTGCCGCCGCCGAAATCGTACGACGGCAAAGACAATCTGGACGAGTTCGAGCTGTGGCTCCGCGGACTACTGGAGTATTTCCATACTCTCCGCATCACCGGAGACAGCATGGATGCAGACAGGTTACGTCTGCTCAGCTCGAGTCTCACGGACGAGGCGGCGCTGTGGTTTTACAACACGGTGCAGTCCACTTCTCGCGAGAAGAGAAACTGGCTCTTCTCCGAGGCCGTAATCGGGCTGTTCCGCCGGTTTATCCATCGGGATAATTACCTCTACGCGGCCCAGCAATTTGAACGTCTGAAATACGACGCTAGCAAGGGAGGAGTAGCCGCTCTGTATGAACGGCTACTATACATATCCGACAGGATGTGGGAGCGCCCTTCACGATACCAGATGAGGACCAAGTTCCTTGACGCATTGCCCGAGAGTTTCGAGCATGTGATAGCGGTAGTTAACGGCTTATCCGTTAAATACAATACCTTGATCGACCTGTACCATGCTGCTCTGGATATCGAGCAGAATACGCGCGCTATGCAGATGCGCAGGCGTGCCCGTGAAGGCCATAATACGGTCGCTTCAACTACGGTGACGCGCCCTACGAAGGACCTCTCCACTCGGAGGAAGCAAACTGCTCCTCCGAGTAAACCGACGCAACCTACGTCGGTCTCACGGCCTGCGCACTACGCGGCTAAGCCTGCCGAACAAGGACGGCCTCGCACCGGAGGTCCGTCTGGGGACAAGACACGTAACGTGCCTCACCCGAACAATCGTCCCAACGGAAAGCAGGCCGCCACCAAAGCAGCGCAGACTTGCTATTCGTGTGGACAGATCGGACATTTCGCGTCCGATCCAGTCTGTCCGAATGCGGGCAAACGCGACCACTCCGGTCCTCGCATGTTTGCTCAACGAGTATTGGACGATACGTCCGACCATGAACAGGCCGCGCACGACGAGCAAGTCGGCGTGGCTGATGACCATGTACCCGAACCAGAGGAGGATGAAGCTCTGGTAGAGGACGAAACCGACCTGCAAGTTGTAGGGGATTACCCTCAGTCAGAATATGGCTGGGGAGGATCTCAGTATGAATCAGAGCACGAAGAAGTGTTCGACACCAATGATCACTACGATCAATTGGAGTTCGCAGGAATGCGCATAGAACCTTTGGCCGATGAAGTATCGGATACGATACACATCCACAGCATGGCAGTAGGGCAAGACCGTGCTGCGAGACATGCGTGGATGTATGACGCCAAAGTACGGCGCATCGAGGATCCGCAGGCACAACCAGCACGTACGCTGGATACGCAACGCACGTTATGTGCCGAGCTCCCGATCAACGGAGTCAAGGGCTTAGTGCTCTTTGACTCCGGATGCACCACGGACTCTATCACTCCGGAGTTCGCATATTTGTGCAAGGCAAGTCGTATCGACTTGAAGGAGCCAATGGGCCTACAGTTGGGCACCAAAGGCAGCCGCACGAAGATAAACTTCGGGGCTCAAGCGTCAATAGCGCTCGGAAATATATGCGAAACGCATTATTTCGACGTCGTGGATATTGACAAATACGATGCCATATTAGGCACCGTATTCTGTCGTCAATATGGCGTTGTTCTCGACTTCGCGAAGAACCGAGTAGTGATGAATGGGAAGGAGATCCCGTTATTCATTGAAGGAGGCAAATACGCCAGCCAGCGTGCGGCGTATTAGCACAGCGTAGTGGAATCCACCAAGGTGGAGCCTCCCCAAACCCGCTACGCGATGACTAGTATGTCACCGGAAGGGGGAGGGAACGACGGCGAAACCGTCGTAACTCCGGTACGACATCAAGGTCGGGCAGCGAATGCCGCTGTTCCCGACATACGAGAACGTAGTGTACCTACCGTACACTCACAATCGAGACCGAAATTGGTCAACAACTATGGCAAAGACCCATTCGGCATCCACGAGATGCTCGACCAGATAGCGAAAGAGCAACTGGAGGATGAAATAATCTGACGGACACACGTCGGATTTGTCATAGATGAATCAGAAGAAGAGCTGAATAGGCTCGAGAACGGTGGTATAAAGAGACGGAGGACATAATGCGTCCTGCGCCTGAGACCCTACCCCGTATAGGGAGATCAATCATCGTATTCCGCTGATTGATGAGAAAAACTATACAAGTATCATCTGCCG
>JABYQJ010000078.1:0-79743 GCA_022606055.1 Trametes gibbosa | reverse complement strand
TGCGCCAGATTGTCATCCCGCCCACCGTCGCGATGCCAGCCGCCATCTTCGCGCGTATACATATTGACACAATGTTCATGCCAGTCTCAGGCGGATTCAAGATCATAGTCCAGGCGCGCTGCGCGCTCACGGCCTATGTAGAATGGCGCATGCTGCGCCGCGAGACAGAGAAGACCCTGGCTGACTTCATCTACCAGGACATCCTCTGTCGCTGGGGTGGAGTCATGGAGATCATCACAGACAACGGCGCGGCATTCGTAAAGGCCATGCGCAGAATAGAGCAACAGCATGGAGTCCACCACATCCGTATCAGCGGATACAACTCGCGCGCGAACGGACTCGTTGAGCGTCCTCACTTCGACGTACGCCAGGCCCTGTTCAAGGCAGCGGACGGCGACCAGACCAAGTGGTCCCAGGTCGCGCACTCAGTATTCTGGTCGGAGCGTGTCACTATACGCCGACGCATGGGCTGCTCGCCTTACTTCGCGGTCACTGGCTGTCATCCGATCCTCCCCTTCGACATCTCTGAGGCCACCTATCTCATGCCTGCGCCGCAGGGTCTTATATCTACCACAGAACTCATCGCGCGCAGAGCGATCGCGTTACAACGGCGCACGGAGGACGTCGTGCGACTACAGTCCACAGTCTACAGCGCGCGAATTCGCGCGGCCCAGAAGTTTGAGCGCGATCACCAGCACACAATGAGAGACTTTGACTTCGCGTCCGGTGCGCTGGTTCTGGTGCGACATACCCAGATCGAGAAGTCTCTCAACCGCAAGATGCGCGCGCGGTACACCGGACCAGTCGTGGTCGTGTCGCGCAACCGCGGAGGCGCGTATGTAGTCTGCGAGCTCGACGGCACGGTTTTCCACCGGCCCGTCGGCGCGTTCAGACTCCTCCCATACTTTGCGTGTCAGCACATCGCGCTTCCTCCGAACTTCGTGGACATCTCTGAGCGGCGCTTAGAGGAGCTCGTGAGCTCGGAAGATGACGGCGCGGAGGACAAAGACACACCGGAGTAGAGGCGCTCGGCAGTAGCGCGCGCGGTCACGTTTCCTGACCAAGGGACAAAGTCACGCGGCCCACCTTCACCTTCTTTCATTATTAAAGACAAACCCTAGTCGTTCATTAGTGGCCCCGGCTGAGCACTGGGCAGGAAAGACTCGTCGCGCGCAGCTACGCGCACATTCGATTCCGCAAGATAATGACCACTAAGTACAGGTGATCGAGCTCAAGAAGGTCTACCTATCTACAAGTCTGGCCAAAGAGGACAAAACATTCTTACTCGCGCGGGGCAGTCCACAGCTCTGGGACCTCATCGTTCGAGGGGTCGGCCAGAATGCGCGCGATATAGTCCGTAAGTAGGTCATCTATACCGAGCAGCGTCGAGCGCCGCAAGCGCACCACGTGTAGTTCAGCGCGGGCCGCTTCCAACGCCGCGCGCCGACCAGAGGCAAGGTCGGCCGGGTCGCTTGCAGCAGAGAGCGGGTCGTTGGACCGCGAGGACACCATCCGCGCCGGGGGGAACCCAACCGGCGCGGCAGGAGGCAGGAGGTCCGATGTCGTCATGGGAGCGGAAACCGTGCGCGCGCTGGCGCGAGCAACGGGGCGAGGACGGGGTGGGGCGCGAGTAACGGCGGCGGGGGTGGCAGCCATGCGCGCGGCACACGCTGTGCGCGAGGAGGCCGTCGTCGGGGCTGGGGGCGCAGGCGCTGCGATGGCCGCGGTGGCGGTAGTAGCAGCGGTCTCCTGCCCCTTCTTGTGGCGCGGTGTCGAAGGCTGTGAGGGCGCGGCAACGAAGCCGACCGGGGGCGGCCCTTTGAAGGTCGCGCTGGCGACGTGGCCGGCCGAATCGGTGACAATGCGAGCTGGACCGAGAGAAATCAGCAGTAAGGCGGGGCACGGCAGCAAGTGTACTCACCGCGCTCGAAGCCCTGCTGGTCGTACCAGGATGCGTATGGCGCGTCGCCCTGAGCGACACACCTCTGGCGACGGCGCGCGCACCGATGGCACTTGGAGGTACCCTCGCCCAGGACGCATAACAGAGCCGACTTGCGGCAGTTCTCACACCGCGTGTGTTGCTGGAGCGAGGAGAGCTGTAGAGTGGGGGTACACGAGTAAAGAGGGGGCGAACTTACCCGCCAGTGCTTTCCCAACACCGGCTCTGTGGCCTGAGCGGCGCGCGGGACCATCATTTTGGCCCTCTTCTTCTTGGGAGGGGCGGGATGCGTCGCGCGAGGTCTGAGGGCCCGGGTCGAGGTCGCGCCAGTCGGTTCCTCCTCATCGGACTCCTCCACCGGCTCGTCGGACTCCTCTATCGGCCTGTCCACCTCGGACTCGGATTCTTCAGCGTCGTCGCGCTCCACATCGGCCGAAGGGCTGCGGGCGTGCTTGCGGAGAGCGCGGGGGCCGTGGGTCTCAATTACGACCGACGGGACGCTCACGCGCGACCGGGCGCTGCGCGTGGAATGCGAGGGAGTGGTGGGGGGTGGCGTCACATCGTCGGCGGCGATAGTTTCAAGGGCGGCCCCGAAGGGGTCTGATTCCTCGTCCTCTTCGGCGAGCGCGGCGGCGGCAGCGCGTCCGCGCGCGGCGAGGATCTGTCCACGCGCCCATGCCGGCCAATCCGTCTCGAGCATCGGGAGGTAGCCCTCCACGACACTCCAGACGGCGTCGGCATGCGCGCGAAGGACAAACGGGGGGCAGAGGCGCTCCCCCGCGGCATCCTTCAGGCGTACTCGGTAGTCAGCGCAAGATCAAGAGGCCAGAAAAGCAGGACGTACCAAGACCCGCGCTGCGCGTCGAGCCCACTGCTGGCGTACCTCTTCCTCTGCGTACCCTTCCGGTTCTCCAGCCCAGATGGGCCCCATGGCAGTCTCGAGCGCACGCACCAGTCGAGCGTCGCGGCCTCCCCAGTTTTGCTGCGAGGGTGTGGGTGCGGGCATGTTGGTAGTCAGTAAGGGGAGGGGAGTGAGTAAGTGCAAAGGGAGGTGAAGAGCGGGAGGCAAAAGAGCGCGGCGAAGGTTTGACTGGCCTTTTACTGAGGCCAGGACAATGGCGCACGGCGACGTTACGCGCAACCCTGCAGAGACCGCGCGCCTGGGCCCCCGCGGGCGGCTATGACAGCGACACGCGCGCCGGTTGAAGAATGCGCGCGCGGGCCGGTCACGCGACGGCGCCTCCTTCGCGCAAGCGCGCCACTGGCCCGGAAGTCATGTGCAGGTGATGTCACCAATTCCATTCGCAAATCTCCAAGTCCCTACTCCGAATCTTCCTCGCGCGCTCCCGACTCTCTCCGTCGTGCAAGCGCTGCCTTCCTACGCGCCGGCGGCCCGCGGCAGGGTGCGCGCTTCCCCCTGCGCTTCGCAGTTCTCCAATACTTCGAGGTCCCCTTCCCCATAGGCGAACTGCGCGTCCATCAGCTCGCGCTGCAGGTCCTGGATATCGTGTAGGTGTCCGTCTACGCGGACTAAGGTCGAGGGCGCGGGCGCGTTCATAGGATCCAGGACGCGCAACCCCACCAGGGCGTCACGGTACTCACGCGCGCGGCGTTCCAGCAGTGCAAGGATGGGCAGCCATTGATTGAAGATCATTGGGGCGACTCGCGCGCGCATGGTATAGAACTCGTCCTCGAAGACGCGCGCGAGGTCCATCTCGGCGGGTATGGTCGCTACAATCTCCTCGACGGTCTCCACACGCTCCGCTAGGGTCGGACCACGCGGGTACACAACGTAGTGGGCTTCCTGCTTGGCTCGTCAGCGGGGGGAGCGCACACGCGCGCGGACCACTCACAAAGGCGCGAACCACGGCCGCGACATTTGCGCGCAGGACGTCTCGGGACGCTAAGCCTCCCTCGACGGCGCGACGCAATACAAGGATGGCGCGGTCGATCCTGGGGACGGTAGCGGCAGGATGCAGGCTGCGCAGCTCTCCACCGACTTGCAGGAGCTGTTCAAGTGTCAGGTTCATGGCAAGGAAGCTTTGACGCGCGCGCCAGGTCCCCAGCGCCCCCTTTCATCTCGACGGTCACCCCCCTCGATCGCGTTGACCGGGGACGGTCAAGATTTTAGTGGGGGGGAGATGATGAGCACCACCGGCGTACCACACCAGAAAACCCCGCTTTTCGCGTCTCTGCACGCGCGCGCGCGCACTCCGCGCGTTAGCTCTTCAAGGCGCGCGCACCCCCACGCATCCCCAAGTCACTGTCCGAGTCCTTCCTCCATCCTCCATCTGTGCGGGTTGCGCAAACGCGCTCGGTCTCCGTCCGAGGGGACGCTCCGTGTCTCCGGAGGCTGCCCGGTCTATCGGTGCCGGCGGCGTTCGGGTTTTGGTCAGCTATGCATTAGTGGCGCGCGCGCCGCGTGCTCCCGTACCTGATCGCGCGCTTGGCGCGCGATCGGCGCGCAGGACATTCCGGCTTCCGTTTCCGAGTATCTTCCGCCTCGTAGCACGTGTTTTGATTCAGCCTTCGGGCATTCCTGTACATAGTCGTTTTGGGGGCATTCGAACCCCCCAGACAATCCACCCCTTACTCTCTCGTCTTTGGGAACGTGTCCCTTGCGCTCCACAACAAATATCGCGCGCAGCTCACCCCCCCCCCCCACACTTGCGTGTCCGGAAAGCTCTCCGCCTTGACAGCGTAAAGTCAGCTGCGTCCACTGCGTTTACTGCGTTTTACTGCGTTTTCACTGCGTTCACTGCGTTTACTGCGTTTTACTGCGTTTTCACTGCGTTTACTGCGTTCCTCTGCGTTCACTGCGTTCTACTGCGTTTACTGCGACACTGCGTCCCACGGCAAGCGTCGCGCTTATACCCCGCGCGCTACATCGATACTGCGAATTGCGCGCGTTGGGCCTAGCATCGCGCGCGCACGTCCTACCTCCGCGCTCGAGGACTAATTCCCATCATCAGCGGCCTAGTGACGATCCACAGGGAGCTCGAGACCTTACTCCCCTTCACCCCTTCCTAGAGACGTCCTCTACCCCTCGGCTATCGGCCGTCAGAGTATCTCTTACCGTATCAACGGAACCTGGAATGGGGTGCGCACTATAGGCGTCGACATGGGGTTTTTGCGATCTGGTGGAAGCTGGGGGTGCGCACGCTGCGTCTTCATGTGGCTTTTCAATTTTGTCGAGACACACGAGCACCTCTACAGGTAGTGCGTCGCATGCAGTGAAATAGAGCGCAGCCGGAGTCAAAGAAGGTTCGGGGTTTGGGGTATACGAGGTGATGCACGGTACACCATTTTCTACAGTGATCACGCACGCGATGTTGCCGTCGGCAGCCTCAGGCAAGGGCTGGCTGTCCGAGAGGGTGTCCTGCGTCGGAGGCGCGAAAACGCGCGCGCCCGCGCGCAATGGTGGGCACCGTCGCGGTCGCGCCGGTGTTAGGGCACACAATGGTCAGCGTCTGCTCCTCGTTGGTGAAATTCTTGACGATGCTCTTGGTTAGGACATCGAAGGGACGGCCCAGAAGAATGTCGTATGCCGCATGCCGGATGACATGCACCTGGAGGTAGAGGACGATGTCCGCGATCGCAAAGGGGACGTTTCGCACTAACCCAAGGGAGCGATCCACATCGCCGTTGGCCGACTGCATATTGAGCACGATGGTGGGGTCGTAGGCCAGCCGCAGGGCATGACAGACGTCCTCAGACATTGCAACAATCTGCGAGCCTGGGTCGATGATTGCTTCGACGAACTCCTTGTTGTCGACCAGACCGACGATGGAGCGCAGCGCATGGGACTCCTTAGCCACAGTGAGAATGTCGGGATCGCTGCCCGGCTCGAGCCGCTTCAGATAGACCTCATAGGGGTCAGGGACCACCACACCTTCAGGTAGGAGGGGCTCGCCGCTGCATGAGAAGAGCGCTGGGTCGTCGGTATAGCCCTCGAGGACCTCGTCGATCGTCGTGCAGGCCGCCATAGCCATTACACGTGTGTTGTCCGGGCTGCGTGACTCGCCAGGTGCGCGCGCCTCGACTTGCGCGCGCGGGTCGGTAGCTACGCGCTTCGGGGTCACCGCCTCGCGATACTTCGCTCGGACCTCGGGTGAGATAGAGAGTAGTTCCTCTGGCGTGAGCGTAAGCACTGGGGCCTTCATAGAGCGCTTGAAGATGTCCTCGGCGAAGCTCGCGCGATAGACGGGCACCTGGGTCTTGTAGGCCGTGTCCTTATCCTTGGGCGGAACCGGGGGCGCGCCAAAGTTACGGACGCGCGGCGGCGCATAGGTGGCATCGCGTGCCTTTGCAAAGGGGTGTTCGTGCGACGGTTCCGGCGCAGGTGGTGCACGCGCAGCCGCCGGAGCAGGCTGGTGTGGGGGAGGATCACGTACCGGTGCCTCCGCCGCTGCTGCCTCGCGCGCTGCTCGTACCGCGCGCGCCGCGTCCCCTCCGACGGTGTCCGGGTAGACTGGGGGCGCAGGACCCTGTGCTGCCTGTGGTCGCCGCTGCAAGATGCGTGGGGGCCGACTGTTGATCTCCACTCCGTCGAAGGCCTGCCTGCCGCGTAGCGCATACAACTCGCGCTCTAGCTGGTCGATGCGCGCGTCGGTGGATAACTGGAACGTCGAGACATCGATAGGGGCGCTTGGGACAACCTGCAAGACCATCTGGGCCGCGGGCGCAGCTGGCGCAGTACCTTGCGCAAGCGGGTAGCGGCGATACCACTCGAAGACCCGGTCGCGCATGGTGAGTCCTGGGAGATTCCGCGGCACAAAACTCCCGTTAGCGAGGACTATCCGGCCTTCTCCATTGCGCGCGATTCGGCCCTCCTTGATATCTTCCTCCGCGTGTCTACAGAAACGCACCTGACAGCCCGCGTCGCCACAATAGTGGCAGTAGCCGCTGTTGGCGCGATAGTCATACTGATTCTGGCCTCCTATGGGGCCTCCTGCCGCCGCGCGCTGCGCAGAGGTCATCGCTGCTGGGTTTGCGCCCTGAAAGTTGCTGCCCGCGCCGTTCTGCTCGACCATAGACTTGGTGAGGAGCTTGAGGAGCGGCGCGAGATCCTCGACCTTCAGGTCTGCGGCACGCGCGCCCGCGCTTGGTCGCTCCTGGGTAACAGGGGCCGCCGCTGCTGGCAGGTTGACCATCGCGCCGGTCAGGACGTACTCTGCTGCGCTGAGGACTCGATCTGGATCGTAGGGGCGGTCGGCGGGCTGGTCCGGGAACTTGAGCTGGAGGCGGTTCCTGACTTGCGCGCGCAACGGCCCGCTGATTCCCTCGATGAAGAGACGATCGCGCTCAGTGATGCTGTAGACCCCCGCCTTGATGAGGCTCGCGGTTATTGCCTTGAACTCGCGATGGTACTCCGCCATCTCCGCGATGGAAGCAATGGGGGTCGTGCCGCGTCGGAGCGCGAGAGACTGCGCATCCCGCACAAAGTAGGACTTGATAGCGCCGGCGCCCGGGTAGAGCTGGGTGAGCGCGACCTTGAACTCTTCGTAGGTAGCGTCTCCTTCGGACTCCGGGAGTGCTTCCGCCAAGTCGGCCACATCGATAGGCAGATAGCGGACGACCCAACTGATGCGCTCTGCATCCCCGCCGGTCGCAGTGCGCTCAAAAAGGAACTCGAGGTCCTGGAAGAACCGACGGAGCGTCCGGGGGTTCGCGGGGTCGAAGACAGGGGCGGTACTATGACCGCGCGCGGGCATGGACGCGCGCGGGAATTGTGCAGGGTGGTCATGGTGTTGTTTGTCAGCCATCTCGCGCGGTTGAGAGCTAGGGGAAGGGGTGCGTTCGGACAAACTGGAGAGTGTGGAGACTGTGGGCTCGGGGGTATCCTCTTCCGATGAGGCTAACAGCGCGGTAGTCGATGCAGTGCGCCGGGAGTGGCGTAGCTTTGCCGGGAACTCGAAATCTGAGGGTGGCGATGGGGGAACCTCTGGCGTAGGGGGAGCGGAGTCTTCGCGAGGCAGTGTTTGGGCCAAGTCGCGGAACCAAGAGGTGGTTGGGTTCGAGCGCAGGCGGCGCGCACTGTAGCTCAGAAAGAGGGAGAGGGACTCAACGACGATGTGGAGATCCTGAGGCGTACACTGACTATAGCCAACGGTGAGGAGCTCGCGAAGGGCGCTCTCGAGCAGTTCCGCTGCTAGGTCGGTGGCCGTGGTAGCCGTGCGCGCGCGCGGTCGTCTCTAGTATGCGATCCGAAGGCGTAGGTCGAGATCTGAATCCCCCTCGCGGTGGGCTCCAAAATGATACGGTAAGAGATACTCTGACGGCCGATAGCCGAGGGGTAGAGGACGTCTCTAGGAAGGGGTGAAGGGGAGTAAGGTCTCGAGCTCCCTGGGATCGTCACTAGGCCGCTGATGATGGGAATTAGTCCTCGAGCGCGGAGGTAGGACGTGCGCGCGCGATGCTAGGCCCAACGCGCGCAATTCGCAGTATCGATGTAGTGCGCGGGGTATAAGCGCGACGCTTGCCGTGGGACGCAGTGTCGCAGTAAACGCAGTAGAACGCAGTGAACGCAGAGGAACGCAGTAAACGCAGTGAAAACGCAGTAAAACGCAGTAAACGCAGTGAACGCAGTGAAAACGCAGTAAAACGCAGTAAACGCAGTGGACGCAGCTGACTTTACGCTGTCAAGGCGGAGAGCTTTCCGGACACGCAAGTGTGGGGGGGGGGGGGTGAGCTGCGCGCGATATTTGTTGTGGAGCGCAAGGGACACGTTCCCAAAGACGAGAGAGTAAGGGGTGGATTGTCTGGGGGGTTCGAATGCCCCCAAAACGACTATGTACAGGAATGCCCGAAGGCTGAATCAAAACACGTGCTACGAGGCGGAAGATACTCGGAAACGGAAGCCGGAATGTCCTGCGCGCCGATCGCGCGCCAAGCGCGCGATCAGGTACGGGAGCACGCGGCGCGCGCGCCACTGATGCATAGCTGACCAAAACCCGAACGCCGCCGGCACCGATAGACCGGGCAGCCTCCGGAGACACGGAATGTCCCCTCGGGCAGAGACTGAGCGCGTTCGCGCAACCTGCACAGACGGGGGCTGGGGGAAGGACTCTGACAGTGACTTGGGGATGCGTGGAGGTGCGCGCGTCTTGAAGAGATAACGCGCGCAGTGCGCGCGCGCGAGCAAAGAGGTGAGAAGCGGGGTTTTCTGGTGTGGTACGCCGGTGGTGCTCATCAGCGGGTAACCGGGTTTGACTGATCCCATGCTCCCAATGTACGAACGACGTCGGATTGTCACTCGTCTGGGAATTGTTGGCGACCACTTGATCTGGAAGTCCTGACAACCCTTTGACCAATGCCTTTCGTGTATGTTATATGAAGTCCTGTATGCCTGAAGAATCAAGATGCTATGGAGCACCAAGGACTCGTCGTGTCTACTCCTGGTATCGAAGTCCTACTATGTGCTCGAGTCCATGGGCATCAGAGGGTTGCACTGATGTTCTTACATTATCCGGCAGATGACATCAGCAAAGGTGCAATTTTGCTACGACACGCTGTAGTGCGCCGCGGGGTATATGTCCCGATGCGACACGCCGCAGACAATTGACGCACCCCACGGGCGCCTGGTAGAGTGCGACAGAGGTACACAGAAGAGAGTCGCAACCCACAAACGACCCAGACAAAGGTCAAGCTCTACTTAGAAACACAGCACGCTATCAAGGACAGCAGCACACGCCAAATGTATGTAATATGACACAGCGCAACACATGAACCCCTTGTGCTAAGCATTCCGGGCCACACTACTATCACAGAGGCGCGTACCCCTCTGCCGCAAATACAAGGTTGGGGTAGTAATCCTCGTCGTCTTCATACTCACCTGCTTCCGCAAATTCGGTGTCATCCTCAGGCTCGTCGCAGTCATCCGGGTCGACCTCGTACTCGTCTCCCTCATCCTCGCCCACCTCAAAAGCATCCCCGTCAATACTCTCCTCCACAGGATCGACCATCTCGTCATCGCAGGGCTCTAGCCCGTCTTCATCGTCCACGTCCTCATCCGTGACCTCCCCCTCCCCTGCGTCCTCGTCAACGAGACCCTCGCAATTGTCGATGTCATGTCCACGCCGCTGCACCGCGCGTCCATCCGCCGGTCGAATTTTGATGCGCAGAGCACGAGCACGAGAAGGCTGCGGATCCACGCACGCAACGCGGTAGCGTGTTTGGTCAGGAGCCAAATCGGTTGAGGGTGTCGGTGATGAAGAATTGCATGACCCGCGGTCCACGCCCATATTGTCTGGGTCTGAGGTGGGGCCGTCCTCATCATCTGAGGATCCTGGTGCAGGAGTGCTATATCCGTGCAGAGGGCGGTCTCGGAGGGCAGCTCGCTCGGACATAACGGTGTCCTCCCATGTGGCACGATGACCTACGCCGCCACCCAGGTATCGCATGTACATATCGCGGTCGACAAAGCTGTTGGGGGGACATCAATTCAAGCTAGCACGAGTACACCATATGATCACCTACATGCATATGTAATAAAGATTGTAATCTTCATCGTTGTCCGAAGTACAGCGAGCAAGTTTGGAGTGATCGAGCAAGCCATTTGTGGTCCCGTAGTGGAAGGCAGGGAGTATGAAGCTGCTACGGGGAATGTCGGCTGGATTGACGAAGCCAAAAGGTGCGACTGAGGGGTTGTGGGCTTCCACAAAACGTAGACGTGGGAGGCTTCGGGATTGGAAGAGGTCCGTGTTGCCGTTACAGATTGAATACCACCGCACCCACAAGAAATCTATACGATGCCACTCGCGTGTCCACTGAGAAGAGCCTGGGCCGCGATAGCGTACATTTGCGTGAAAGATATCAAGGACTCGTGCGTATACGAATGGGCCCTGTTTGCTGTCGATCTCAGATGAGAGCAGCATGATGTCGGGGTGACAGCCTGGCTTGATGATGTCTTGGTCGCGACGCATGTCGTACGTCGTATAGTTGAGGTGGAGAACCTTGTGCCGGTAGATGCGATCATTTTGGAGTTCAATACCATCAAGTTGCTTATCGGAGAAGGTGTCATCATCGTTTACGCAGGTGGAGAGGTCAAGCATCCGGGTGAGGAGATGAACACGAAGCAATGGTATGAAATCCTGGTATGAATATGCGGTTTGTGAGTTGAACAGCCTAGGTCAGTGTGCAATAAATGCACCTCCACAGCGGGATCTGACGCATTCTTGGAGACCCAGTTTCTCAGTTGCAGTGATAAACGTGAGGTGTTCGATATTGCATAATGCGTCAGAGGGTCGGTTGGAGGGAGTGGGGAGTCCGGGCGGTTGTCAGCCTCGGGACCTGCCTGAGCGCTGGGATCATTGCGCCTTGGAAGATCGCGCGCGAGCCGCGCAAGACGGTCCTGTCGGAGGCGTTCACGCCGAGGGACGTAGTCATCTGACTGGCGAAGCGCACGCATGAGGGCAGCGCGGCGTTGGTGCCGTGCTATCTGCATGGAGAATCCGATCTTATTGGTGCGCGCATAAAACCGTTTGACGTGACGATGCTCAAGTTCGCCCTGGGTTATTATAATCAGTACTAGAGTAATGACGGATTAATGGAAGGTCTTACCACCTGGGTGTTCCCATTGTCCAGCGTTCCTGTCGCTTCGATGGAGTCCGGGTAGTCTGGGAGGCTGTGGAATTTGTACGTGTTGAGGACGTTGAAGTATGTCACTTTGCATTTGCGATTGGTTTCCTTGTGTTGCTTCTCCTCGCGGCGTACACGAGCATTGACCTCTTTGGGCAGCTCGTGTGTCTCCCATTCCTCACACGTTGTCGCAGCGAAGTGGCGCATAGATGCAGTCATATGTCCTGTTGCCATGCGGAATATGTCCACTGTCAGCTTGGTATGCAGACGTAATTTTGCAAGCGCGTGCCAATTTGCAAGCTCAAAGAGCATGTCAGCTACAGTTTGATCATCGTGCGCGGGCATGAGACCCTCAAAGACAGGAAGCATGACCTGAATGTGTCAGTCAGCAATCCCTGGGGCTCAATCGTAAATGGCATGCAACATACAATAAGGAAATCTTCATAATCACGCGCCGCGAGCTGCTTGCGCGCACTCACGTTCTTCCAGAACTTGCGTATTTTGTCACGTCCAAAGGTCGGCAGCGCGCGCATGCTATCAGGGGGTCAATTAAGTCACCTACTAGATATCATATGTAGATGCACTTGCCGTTGGTCAAACTCTTGGACCACTGCCTCTCCTTGTGCAGCAAGCAGACGGAGGAGGTGAGTGAATGTTCCTTTCCACACACCGAGCTCAAATTCATGCATCAGGTCAGGTACAAATAGGTCGTAAAAGTTGATGCCGTGGCATGCAAGGCGTGTGGAAAACGCGGACTGCTCAGATGTGCAGATATTAGGTACAGGTTGTGTGTGAGACAGGGAGGATCAGAGTAAAGGACGTACCTCTATGGGATTCAACGATTCGGCATCCAGTAGCTCCCCCACTGATTTACTCTTCACCGAACGTCCCTTCTTGAAAATGAGCTTGCGTGCACGTGCTATACACCGGCGCAGATGTGGGCTGTCAATGCGTTTCTCTGCCCGTCGTTCTGCATCCTCAGGGGTGCCAGCGTCACACAGATGTGCATCAGTCACAAGGCAGCGGGGGCATGGGTGGATTGATTGTGGTTTCAGCGCAGTGAGCAGTATTCTGGCATGGTGTGAGTACAATTATCAGCACAGATGTGGGTGACGCACTTTTCTGGATAATCGGCAGAGTACGAAAAAATACGTGGGAAAAGTCGGCGTACAACACCGTCCCCACAGGTCACCAGCATACCATGCTCATAGGCATCCATGAACTCCGTGTCCATTAGCCACAGCCAGATTTGACGCATGAGTTCGCGCTTGCAAAACGTGAGGACATCTTTGGATGGGGGGACACCATACACATCTGTGTAGAAATCTTGCAAGGTGTCCGGGAGCTGGTGCTTGATGATTAGAATGGTAAGGACGATAAGAAACATGAGGGGTAAGACTTACACCAGGAATATAGGCGAGATGGTGAGCTGCGAACTCTGTGGGCATACCACGGATATATTTTGAGAGATTTCCGAGATAGAGGTATATTGGCCAGAGAGAGGCCGAACCAAACTGGGTGAGGTGTGTGTTGTCCGACCAGAGTAACATTGAAAATATAGCGTACTCGATGTCATCACCATCTGCAGGGTTGCGAGGCTGCTCGCGGATCTTCTCATGTTCACGGAGCATGGCATTGGAGTTGAAGATGTCTGTCACTATACGCAGCGCACGGGGTTTGCCTTGCGCGAGGCCACGGCGAAGGGAACGGGGAAGCCAGTACTGCTGATGGGGCATCCAGTGATACTGTTCAGCGAAACGAGTGTCTTGCGCGGCTGCACGTATCAATGGAGCAAGGCGTCGGTGATACACACCGTGGACTTCAAACTTTGGTGCAGCGTCCTCGGATGTGTGTTTCACCTTCGATTTTGGAAGTGATATCTTGACGCTGCTTTCAACCCAGCCGTCGTCATTAGAGAATATACCACTGGGGTGCTCGTAAGTGTCTAGCTTCTTCTGAGCGATGTCTGCGCGGAATCCTCGGAGGTCATCTACAGAGAACCCGCTCGAGCTGAGCACATCGATGAGGTCGTCTAGATCCTCCTTGGACTTGGTGATAGAAGTGTTGTAGAACCAGTCGTAGATACGAAATTGTGAAGGGTTGTTGAACGGTCCAATGGACGTACGGCTGTGACTGTCAGAGTTGTCGACACCAATGGCGCTGTGACGGGAGAGCCAGAATATCGTCTTGTATTGTTCCAGCGGAGGGTCATGACACCCCTTTTTGAGCGTTGGCGCATCACATGCAGATGATAGGGAGGTGCTTGCTTCAGGGTCACGCTGTGGAGGGGTAGTGTACTCACGGTAGATGCCGTATGGATTGGTGGGAGTACGGAAGACACTGTTATCCTCGTCTTCCGCATCCTCGACAGTTGGTGAGACATAGCGGTGGGATGATGATGGTGAAGGGGGAATAGCAGACTCTGGCATAGAATCTGCAAGATGGGGAGGGAGTTCTTCTAAATGAGTGGGGACATGGTCTTCGAGACGTCTGGGCACTCTGATATGACGTCCTCGTCGGCTGACGTGTATGGGTGGGGCAGGAGGGAGAGCTGGCTGCATACATATGATTATAAAATGGAGAAACAGTTTACTCAAGCAAAATCACTTACGAGAACAAGTTCCTCTAACCCTTCTACATGTAAACGCTTCACTTCATGTTCTTCGTCATCGTCATCCTCCCTCAGCCGTTTGTTGAAGGCCTCCGTGAACGATGCTAGCCTTGCTTTGCACTTGGATTGGTGAACACCAAGGCCGTGGGCTGACACAGAAGAGAAAGAGCAGCCCGGAGCCCGGCAGGGATGCATACGGATAGATGGATAGATGCTAGGATGAACAAGCATAGACGCGTGAACAACAAGTTGCGAGATGAATCATGTGACCATTCAGGTATGCGTGAATGACCATCTTGCCCTTATTCTATCTAGACTAGCATCACCTTACTAGACGTTAATGTCCCAGTCGGTTTGTCCCGGTATTGGGACACCGCTGTGGCTGAGGTCCACCGCCGGCGTCTATTTGCGCGCATATAGACTCCGACGCCTCGCGCCACCGCGCGCCCCTCCCCGCCTCGTGCGCATCGTCGCGCGCATATCGTCGTCGCGCGCGCGCGCTTGTGGCGTCGTAGAATACCCCGATCGAGACTTATCGCATCTATTGTACATATTTACATAGAGAGGGAGCAGAATGAAGAATACAGGCTACTCACGGCTTTTGGAATAGCGATAGCCGTGTACATTTGTAGGCTTCGACTGTCCTCGTCCGCGCGCGTTCGTAATCGGCATGGTCCGACGGGAGTTATGAAGTTCGATGTCCTCGGTCCATGATAGGACACCCCGCAGATGCTGTTTCGCGCTCTTCATAAAGTGCGGATCCGGGGAAGTGCGCCACTCTTGAACGAGGTTGAGGCCGCGCGAGAGAGCCTCCTTGATGTCATCAATTGACCACTGCGTGGGATCCTTGTCTGCCAGACTTGAACCCCATGCGCCGTTGCGACCGGGCGGTGCAATGTTGCGGATCCAGACCACGGATGCGCGGAGTGCACACTTCGCGTTCGGGAGGAAGAGTTGATCTTGATGCTCTTCCTGCTCCTCTAGGAAATAGATGGCCTTCTTGAGCAAGCGTTCGACTTCATCCGTCTCATGCTCATCAGCATCCTCGGGCTATGGAAGTGGTTTAGGGCATGGGCGCGTGATTTTAAGCTATTAACAACTTACCGGGAATCCCTCTCCCCGTAGTAAGCCGTCCGGACCTGTGTGCGGTGCCCTGTCCGGGGATGAGGATATCTGCATGCGGACATTAGCAAGATACCAAAGTGGCTATGTCATAAGCACATACCGGGGATGATGATCGGAAATCCCCAACCTCGGGGATGTCCACATCGCTATCCGTCGCTTTGGCGCGTTCCTGAGCATGGACGGTCTTCTTGGGAATGTGAATTGCCGAGGATGCGGTCATGCGGGGGATCCAGTCGCCATTGCGCATGGTTTCATGTGGTTTCGGGATGACCCCATTGACCGGGAGGGTGTAGAAGGGCGGTGTATGGAAGCGTGAGACTTGGGGCCACCATGAGGCGGGCATAGGCCCCGCAGCTTGCACCAGGTGTTTGCACAGCAGATGGGCGTGATATTTCTGGGAGCCGCAGTCGCATGTCCACTGTGCTATGTCCGTTTTGTACTCACCCTTGATAGGTACCTTACTCAGGCGTGTCCATCCTTTCTTGAAGTCTTTCTGAACATAGGATAGCTGAGGGGCGCGTGCGCTGCGCGTATCATTCATCGTCTCGCGGAACTTGAGCCGGTACGGTGGGAGAGCCTTGGTGATTACGGAATAGAGAGCAAAGTCGACAGGCGGGCGATTATAGCGTGCGAGACCTTGCCGCTTGATGCCGTGCCAAAGTGCTTCCACAATCATGGTCGTCCGCTTCCTCGGAATGGCTTGCGGGTAGGCTGAGCGTGCCCACAGGCACCAGCGGTCCTTGCGGTACCACGAATTCCACATGTAGGCCCACACCTCCGTGAGGTTGTTGGCCCGACAATGGTAGTACATCTCCGAGACAGCATCCCGATAAATGTCCCCGGCGGAGCGTGCTTCACCGTGACGCTCAGGCAACAGAGAGTGTTGCGAAGCGGTTTTGGCATAGACCCGCAACACTGGTTTGCGCTGAAGTAGTAGGCAGAACTGGTAGGTGGGGGCGCGTGAACGTCCCGAAGTCTCGGATTCGGCGGTTGGCGCATTCTGATCGACATTGCGGGGGTCGTCCGCAATCTGGTCCACCTCGCGCCGGATGTCCGCAGTGTCTTGTGCCTCGAGGCCTTCCCCCTCATCATCCCACTCTTCTGTCTCCGCATGTTTAGCCCAGAACGTCTCCTCGTCGCTCTCCTCATCGTCATCAGGCAGTGGACGCTTGTCGGATGAGCTGCCCTTGACACCAGAAGGGAAAGCCGCGCCGCCGCTGGCCTTCAGGATGCCAAATGCATCCACGGTGTCCTCTTCCTGATCAGAACCATCATCACGTAGTGCATGCTGAATGTCAGATGGGGCCAATCGAATGGGGGGTATTCCCAGCCTGAGAACAGGAGGGCGACCGCCCACCAGTAGGCGCACACGAGGCAGAGGGCGCTCAGGCGGCGGTGGGATCTGTAACGAGACAGATTAGCGGTTCATCCCTGCTGTAAATAGGTAGCCTGAAAGCGCGGGATACGTACTGGTCTCCCAGGCGGTTGCTGCGAGGCAGGCACAAACGCGATGTCTATGAATGAGAATTGACGGTGAGCCTCTTCGGCATTGTATGATGCAGGCGTGTCCTTGTTTTTGACGAGGCGCTGCTTGACGGCACGCAAGCCGTGCCAGAAACACAGCTGATGCTTGGCGGTGTCCCAGGTGACGCGCATAGCCCCGATTTCTGACCAGTCCTTGTCGGTAAGGGTGAACTCCGGATGAACACCTAGATCCTTCAGATTGCCGAGAAATTGTTCAAGAACGGCGCGTTTGGCACCCGGTGCGGCATCCTTTGTCGTAGAAATGAACATGAAGGCAAGTGGTATCCCAGAGCCATTTGCGTCGGAGGCGACAGCAGCAAAGAGCTCGAAATTCCCACCATTAGTGTTCCCTATTAGTGACGAGATTAATGAAGGTCGTGACCGGACGCGAAGATGTGACATACATGTCGAGTCCATGGCCAGCTCCTGCGTGTGCGCCGCCCATCCAGAGATGAACTCCTTGACGTAAAACGCGACCACCTCCGTTCCTGGTTCTGGTTCGACCTCCATGTGCTCGACACCATGTTTCTCGCCTTTGTCCTTCAAGAACTTCTCCGCAGACGCAAGCGGAGTGTCCGCTAGCCGCCACTCCTTCCTGCTTACAACCAGCCAATGGTAGTATACCGACTTCTCCTTGAACCTTATGCCCGGACCGCCTCGCTGATCTTCAACCTTGACGATATGCGACCAGATCTGTCAGGTAATGATAGTTAGATCTCGATATCCATGACAGGTACAGCCGAAACTCACCTCGCCAGGCGTCTGATGGAGTGCCTGCTTCTCGATATAGGCTTTCCACTCGTCCGGAAGTTCAATGTCATTGTATGGTATGTGCGCTTCCAGGTGCTTCAACGACACCTCCATGACATCGGATGTCGGGCTAACCATCAGATGGAGCCAGCCGCTGCATGCGAAGCGTGGAATGCGTCGGGAATCACGCGCTTTATCTCCCTTCGCCGCTTTGGCTTTCTTCTTGCGTGCCGCTGACTGGCAGCAGCTGTACGTGATGACTGTATTGTTTGTACGTTTCCGCTCTTGTTTCCCTTCATTCCTGATGGGCTGTTAACTTTGAAACAGTCCATTTGACCCAGAAAAACGCACATCCAGCGCAACAGCATGGCTTCGCCAATGCTCTCAGACACCAGGTTCGCGCGCTCCACTGCTGAGCACTCGCGCGGCGCTTCAGCGGCAATATTGACCTTCCAGTTCTTCAGATGGAACGGCCGCTTGTCCGCGTTCCGAAGAAGCACAAGCAGCTCTTCGAACGGCATCACTTCTGCACCATCCGGAAAGGTCTCTCCCTCTGCCTCCCCGCCACCGCCTCTGCCCTTGCCCTTCCCGCCGCCCGCGCCCTCCTGATCCGCGGCCGCTCCAGCACCTTCTGTAGTGCTCGCGGCCCTCTTCCGCTTCGCACGCAGCTCACGCTTACGCGCGTTTCCGACTTCCATGCACGCGGTGCAGATTGCGGTGAGTTCGCCCTTCTGCCCTCCATTTCCGCTGATCTTCCTCTTGCTGAAGGCGGCGAGCGGCTTCTCGCTGCTGCACTCGGTGCATTTCTTCAAGTCCATGGCGCTCGAGCAGGGTTTTGTGTGTCAAGCAGAGGCACAGGGTACACAAAATAGGTGCGTCGAAGATACATCGCCCCCGACCTCTGATCTTATCCCGCACGTGGTAAATACGACAGGTATCGATCGGGGTATTCTACGACGCCACAAGCGCGCGCGCGCGACGACGATATGCGCGCGACAATGCGCGCGAGGCGGGGAGGGGCGCGCGGTGGCGCGAGGCGTCGGAGTCTATATGCGCGCAAATAGACGCCGGCGGTGGACCTCAGCCACAGCGGTGTCCCAATACCGGGACAAACCGACTGGGACATTAACGTCTCGTCGTCACCTTCACTATAAAAGCCTCTGCAAGATACGATTCCACTTCTCTTTTAACTCCCATCTTATCATGGCCCCCAAAGGCTTCGCTGGTCTCTACCGCACTCACAAAAATGCCCCTCCGCGTCGGTACACAGTCGATGCATCACCTCCAGCCTCCCCCCCACCAGTGCCAGTTTCCCCGCCGCCGCCGCCGCCTCGGCAAGTTGACCCAGAGCCAGAGCCTCAACCACCCACTTCAAATGCACACCCACACCCTGACGATCCCGGCAACAACATGTCAGACTCATCTCCTGCAAAAAAGAAAAAGAAGCTGTACGCGTACGACTCTAAAATGATAAAAAAGTACTACGCTCTTGTACCAGGGACTAAGTAACAAAATCCTCTGGAGACTGGCTATATGCATACTGATTCTGTATTAGACAGGCCACACGCATTGCTGAGGGAACGGAATTCCTTTACCAAGCTGCGCAGGACTTCCCCCGACACCTGGGCGCGTTTATAGACTACGACAATGTCTTGCGCGAAGGCCTGGCTCGCGATGGAACTTGGAGTACGGATGACCCTGAACAGCAGGAGGACCCTTTGTGAGTACATCCCCTGATACATGCCTACATCCCCATTCGCGCATATTTCCCGCCGCACACATACGTTGCGCCACAGACATACATCCTCCCGCACGCGCATATAACCTCCCACACACGCGCATATATCCTCCCGCACACGCGCATATCCTCCCGCACGCGCATACATCCTCTCGCACGCGCATACATCCTCCCGCGCATGCATATATCCTAGCGCGTTCTCAAATATATATATATCTCTGATCTAATACTGTGATTTGCAACAGGACATGGGGCCCGTATTGGGATGCTAAATGCGGGTTTGCCACTCTCAAAGACTTGTTTTCTGGACTTGAAGACGCTATTCCATACTTACGACGCCACCCGGAGCTCGCAAGTCAAATGGCTAAATGGGCAGGTTCGCTTCAACTGAGTGAAATACTCTGAAACTGACCGAATTATCAGATGAAATCTGTGACTTCAAAAGCGCGTAGTGACGATGCCAACCGACTCAAAGATCACATCGTTGAGATCCTTGGTCTTCCAGATGAAGTCAAAGACAAGGTTCAACGTGGGTTTCGACACCATGTCACTGGGCGACTGCTTTGTCCGCCTCACCTTCTTGATGAATTTGACAATGATCCGGAGAGGTGCTCATTTCCCTGCATAAACTGGCCTGGCATGATGCTCAATGTTTGACAGATTCTGCTGCTCAATATACAACATGAGGAGGGGGCGTCCACAGGTGGGGAGTGTCAATTACCCGATGTTCATGTACAACATGGACGAGTATGTTCCTGGTAAACGGAAGCCGGGCTTGCTCAAGAGTGAGCTATTGATCACAGTGAGCCACGCTCTCTCTAGTATGTATAATGTCTAGACCTCAGCTCAGTGTACCTACAGTGTGCACGGTTAATCTTTCAAGGGCCAACGGCTGCCAAGAACGGTGGCACTCAAATCACGACCAAAGGAAGGCCCTCAGTCGCAAGCTCCATTAATATGAAGGAGCTCGATGGATTCACGATCGTCTATATTGCAACTTTGGTGAGTTCCGAGACTCCTGCATGCATCAGCTGACCGATCCTGCAATTAGACTCGCTTCGCGCTGAACTCCCAGCACCAGTGGTACAACGACGATGGCGACTTCATTGGATCCGAGTTCTATAACAATTTGATGTCTATATTTCTGCAGGACGACGACTGGAGCGAGGAGATACAGCTTTGGTACCGAGAGTGAGTACTCGTGTATATTCTTTGCTCATAGATCCTTCTCACTTGCAGTACAGACAGCTCTTTGGTCGGGCTGCATCCACCAACAGTGCAAGGCCCGGCCCTTCGGGACACGACCTCCTTCTTGCTGAAATTGCTGCAGAGAAGGCAGAGAAGGCAGCCAAAGCTAAAGCATTGGCTGCGGCCAACGCTGCTGCCGACGCGGACGCCGAGTCCGAGTGAGACATTGACTCGCTGTAAGAAGAGTTATTCCCCACGAGTCCGAGTCTGGAACAACTGCACTGACTGCTCATGTTACAGACTACGCTTCTTCTGGGACCCGCTTTCCATCGCTCTATTGTCACCTGCGTTCCCATGTCTCTTATCCGGCTTTTGCTATCTTGCTCTGGGGACCGGTGCTTCCGACTTCTGCATGCTCATGCACACTCGTCATGTCACCTGCTCCACCCCTCTATGCTTTCCGTAACTCCTTGCCATGATGTCACTCTGTATTGCAGACTCACTTCTACTTGCAACGTCTCCTGCTAGAATCGACCATGTTCTCTGCGCTCTGAGTCAGGACAGACTGTCCACCCGTGATCCATGCCTTACTTTGCGGCATTTTGTAGTTGTGTAGACGTTTATTCACATTGTGTTGTAGACAGACCTGCCGCCTTCCGGGGCATGTTGTATGCGTCTGTAGAGTGTCCTGCTACCGGACTGAATGCACCATAGGTTCGCACGCGATGTTTGGCAAAGGCTCATAGCGCACCATGGGTGCGCGCGTGGGGCTTGGCAGAGGTTTATGGGGTGCCTTGGATCGACGTGCACTTGTCTGCATCGCTCTATAGGGTCTCGCGCGGATTATGCTCATATTACACGGACGCGCGCGCAGACCGCTAGAATGGGCGAGGTTGCTCTATGGCGATCCGCGAAAGTCTATCGCGCCCATGGGCTACACGCAGATAGTTGTGGCGTCCTATTGATGCTGTATTATAACGCGAGTTCTACATTACACTACAAGGTGTTGTAAAGGAAACGTCCTGCTTACTGATGGAGGAGGTCCGAGTCCCACCAAACGGGTATTCAATAAGCGCCGGTGCAATCAACTTGCACTCGTCGGCTCATCTCTTCCAAGCTGTCTGTCCTGGCCTGCGGCTGGAACCCACACCACAAAACTCCTACTGACTGAAAGAGGACTGGGACTCTTTTCCATCATTGCATCTCTCTGGACTCTGATTCTAGTATCATCCCATAGGCTGCACTCTAGTCCCCTGAGGATGCTCCGTCAGCTAATCTTTTCGGCCTTACTCTTGAGTCACTTTGTCTTAGCTGGGCTCTATGGTACTTGGCCTATCGCCGAAACTGTTCTCAGCGCTGGGCGTGTGACTACTGTTGAATGGATCAATGACCACAGCAAGCCTTCAGCCCAAGACATGGGTCCCATCAAGATAGTGCTGTACGCTGGAGAGGTACTTATCCACGCCCAATAGTATGCGTAGACCCAACATAGACGTTGCCATGTGTAGAGATATGTGGCCACCTTGGCCGACCAGGTTGACCCCACAAGCTTTGCGGCAAACGTTTGGATATCTCCAGCTCTGAGGCACAACGGCTCAGACTAGTTAGTGTTACACTCCGTTAGAACTCCACCGCGTCCACTGACGTACATCAGCCATATACGATTCATCTGTCAAGATCCCCCAGTAACCGTCTACACTGCAGACTTTACCATCATTGATATGGCCAGCATATACCCCATTGGCAGCTTGACACTTGATGCCCACAACGAGAGCGCCCCGACGGTCACGTACATCACGCCCGAGCTCACACTAGTTCTCCCTGATGCGACGGTCATTTCCACACTCAAACCGACACCCGTCACGATGCGCCCAACGGCCACTGCACCCCCGCTATCGTTGGAAGAGGACGGCTCGCATCCCGATGTGCAGGTTGGTGCTGCAATGTCCGTGCTCGGCAAGCGGTCAACATTGGATATAGAACGTTTCAAGTTCCGCCTCGTCTTCGTCTTCTGGCCGGCGTTGGTCGGCGTGACCATGGCTTTGTAGCCCGTAGGGCCGTTGTCGTTGATTGGCTGATCCCATCCTACCCGTTACTGTGTACTTCTAGATGTGTGTCTGACGTGTAGCTTTGTCTTGTCTATCCATGTACAATGATTCCTATACCCTCAGCAGCCGCTCGAACCCGTGTCTGCGGGTTCCTCCATACGCGATTGTGAGAGAAATTGACGGACGAGGATTCGATGGAGGGACAGTAAGGAACGATGCGGAACCAATCAGACGCCGGCTCGTCCGAAAGACCGACGGTGCAAGTTGTCCCAAAAACGGGCTCGCACCGTCATCACCACCCTCAATCCGCCCTCCACGTCGTCCTGTTCCTTTCCTTCCACCACCACGAGCGACCTCTAGCAGGTGTCTTCAACGATGCACAGGCTCGCTCGCCTCCCCCGGGTCGTGCAGGCCTTGAACGGCTCGCGCTTCCGCTATGGAGTTCAACCTCTGGCACGCTGCCTCGCGACCGCCGCCCCCTCGCCCAACGACCCCTTCGCGAACGGTACTAATGCGTACTACGTTGACGAGATGTACAGACTCTGGAGGCAGGATCCCAAGTCTGTTCACGCATCATGGAATGTTTACTTCTCGGGCATGGACAAGGGCCTCCCCAGCCAGCAGGCCTTCCAGCCGCCACCCAGTCTCGTCCCCACACCCACCGACGGCGCTCCCGCGTTGCATGCCAATGGCGGCGCCGAGCTTGACGACCATCTGAAGGTGAAGCTTCACTACATTGGTAGATTGAAGGGGACCTATTGACACATCGCATGCACGTAGGTCCAACTCCTTGTACGCGCATATCAAGTGCGCGGCCACCACGTTGCCGACCTTGACCCACTTGGTATTCTTGATCCCGATCTTAACCCTGTGCACCCCCCGGAACTCGAGTTGAGTCGATATGGCTTCACCGAGCGCGACCTAGACAAACAGATCACCCTCGGCCCCGGTATACTCCCCCATTTCGCTACGGAGGACAAGAAATCAATGTCATTGGGCGAGATAATCAAGCTCTGCAAGCGCATATACTGTGAGTTCAATGTCACACGCTATGGCTTCGATGGAGCTTGACGTGCGGGGCAGGCGGAGCCATCGGTATCCAATATGTACACATTCCTGACAAGGAGCAGTGCGATTGGATTCGAGAGCGTGTCGAGATCCCTAAGCCGTGGAACTACACTGTGGAGGAGAAGCGCATGGTGCTCGACCGCCTCATCTGGTCAGACTCGTTCGAGCGGTTCGTCGCGAGCAAGTATCCGAACGAGAAACGCTTCGGTCTTGAGGGCTGCGAGTCTCTCATCCCCGGTATGAAGGCACTCATTGACCGCTCCGTTGAACACGGTGTCAAGCATGTAACCATGGGTATGCCGCATCGTGGTCGTCTCAATGTTCTCGCCAATGTCATCCGGAAACCCATCGAGGCTATCCTCAATGAGTTCTCGGGTACTGCGGAGGATGATGATTTCCCAGCTGGTGACGTCAAGTACCACTTGGGCGCTAACTACGTCCGTCCTACACCGTCTGGCAAGAAGGTCGCGTTGTCACTTGTTGCTAACCCCTCGCATCTTGAGGCGGAGGACCCTGTCGTTCTCGGAAAGACTCGCGCTCTCCAACACTTCGAGCAGGATGAACACTCCCATAACTCTGCCATGGGTGTCCTCCTTCATGGCGACGCAGCATTCGCAGGTCAAGGTGTTGTCTACGAGACCATGGGCTTCCACAACCTCCCCAACTACGGTACCGGAGGAACTATCCACCTTATTGTCAACAACCAGATTGGTTTTACCACAGACCCGCGTTTTGCGCGTTCGACGCCCTACCCGTCCGACATCGCGAAGGCCATCGATGCGCCTATCTTTCACGTAAATGGTGACAACGTGGAGGCCGTCAACTTCGTCTGCCAACTCGCTGCTGACTGGCGCGCGAAGTGGAAGAAGGACGTCGTTGTCGATATCGTTTGCTACCGTCGCCACGGCCACAACGAGACGGACCAGCCGAGCTTCACGCAGCCGCGCATGTACAAGGCGATCGAGAAGCAGCCGACGACCCTCACCAAGTACACCAAGTTCCTTGTCGACCGCGGCACCTTCACGGAGAAGGACATTGAAGACCACAAGAAGTGGGTGTGGGGTACGCTCGAGACGGCTGCTGGCGGTGCGAAGGATTATGTTCCCTCTAGCAAGGAGTGGCTCTCCGCGTCCTGGCCTGGCTTCCCCTCGCCCAAGGAGCTCGCTGAGCAAAACCTGCCTCACCGTGCTACGGGTGTCTCCGAAGAGACCCTCAAGCGCATTGGCAAGGTCATGTCGACTTTCCCTGAGGGTTTCAAGCCCCACCGCAACCTCGCTCGTATCTTGACCAACCGCGGCAAGACGATCGAGGAGGGTCAGGGCATTGACTGGGCGACTGCGGAAGCATTAGCTTTTGGTGCTCTTGCGCTGGAGAAAATTCACGTGCGCGTGTCCGGCCAGGACGTTGAGCGTGGCACCTTCTCTCAGCGTCATGCGGTCATACATGACCAGGAGAACGAGCAGCAGTACGTTCCGTTGAACAACCTCGGCGGTGACCAGGCCCGCTTCGTCGTCTGCAACTCCTCGCTATCCGAATTTGGCGCTCTCGGCTTCGAGCTTGGGTACTCGCTTGTCTCCCCGAGCGCGCTCACGATCTGGGAGGCGCAGTTCGGTGACTTCGCAAACAACGCGCAGTGTATCATCGACCAGTTCATCGCCTCTGGCGAGCGGAAATGGCTTCAGCGCACTGGTCTCGTCGTCAATCTTCCCCATGGTTTCGATGGCCAAGGTCCGGAGCACTCTAGCGGTCGTATTGAGCGCTTCCTGCAGCTATGCGATGATCACCCTCACATTTTCCCGACGCCCGAGAAGATCGATAGGCAGCACCAGGACTGCAACATGCAGGTTGTCTATCCCACGTAAGCTGATCTCGCATGATCTTTCTCTTAAACGGCACTAACATGCTGTCTCCAGGACGCCAGCCAACTACGTACGTTCGCATTGACGCATCACTGAATCCTGCATTTTGTGTTGACGATATCGTGCTGCAGTACCACGTCCTCCGTCGCCAGATTCACCGTGACTTCCGCAAGCCGGTTCGTCCATTTGTCATATATATATATCACTGAGTACTCATCAACTGCCCTCCTGTAGCTCATCGTGTTCTTCTCAAAATCACTCCTGCGTCACCCGAAAGCCAAGTCCGCATTGTCCGAGTTGACCGGCGACTCCCACTTCCAGCGTTACATCCCTGACTCTCACCCCGAAAACCTGGTCGAGCCCGAGAAGATTCGTCGTCACGTTCTCTGCACCGGTACGTATACTGCCGGGCTCCAAGCGGGATATTGTCTTCTAATTGTTATGCCGTGAAACATAGGTCAAGTCTACCACACCCTCCTCCAAGAGCGTGAGGACAAGGGCATCAACGACGTCGCGATCAGCCGACTCGAGCAGATTTCACCCTTCCCTTACGACCTCGTGCGTATCTGCGACTACCGTGCCTCGCGGTATGCTTACATTTGTCCCGCTGTAGCTCACCCCTCACCTCGACAAATATCCCAACGCGGACATCGTCTGGTGCCAGGAAGAGCCATTGAACAACGGTGCATGGACGTACGTCGGCCCGCGGATTATGACCGCCGCGAACGAGACGGAACACCACAAGGGCAAGTATCCGCTCTACGCGGGCCGCGAGCCCACGAGCTCTGTCGCGACGGGCAGCAAGGGCATGCACAAGAAACAGATCGAAAAGTTCCTTGCTGCGGCTTTCGGGCAGTAGAGTCCTGCGCGCTTCGCTCTACTTGATGCTGTCTGAGACCTTGTCTGTCTGTCTATCTATCTGTCTGGCATTTGCAACGTCCGCTGTGGTCCTCTAGTACATGTATAACACGCTACATAATACCTATTCACGAGATCTTAGCTAGTATCCATGCTCACTCCTCAATATCAGGCGCAGAGGCGATGGCGCCGACCAGAACCTGTCAAGCTACTGGTACATGTATACTTACGGACATCGTCTGCAGTCCTTCACCCTTGCAAGTGACCTTAGTGTGTTGTCGATTCGTTTTTCGAACATGTACCTGACCAACATTGGCCGCTATGGTGAAGTTCACGCGGAATCTATGAGGTGAGTCATGATTTCAAAGATCACCTTTCCAGCGCGCTCGCGCTAGATGGCACGGCGCCGGGCGACGTCTACTCACACTGGGTAAAGATACATCATTGGAGGCCGTCACTGGCGCGGGGGTCCAGTGCTAATGTGAAGGGGAGTCGACAGCAATGGTGAGGACGCGTATGCTCCGACGGCATCGCATGTGCGCGGGCTCGGACGCGGCCCCGTCGAACGTCGCTGCGGACGTCTTCGCTGAGCGGGGATCTCCCTGCGGCTGTGAACGTATGTGTTGTCGGTATATGACCCCGCCGAGAATCAGCGGATGCTTCACACGTCTTGAGATACAGTATAAAGGGCGGTCAAGGATTCCTGATGAGTCGACGGAATCCACCCCGAGCTTCTCTATCATCGCAGGACCCCACAAACAATCTATCCCCCCACCCCCGAACTCATTGTACGATGCCTGCCTCAGACGGATCCAAACCCCCAGTCTTAGTTGTACGTACTTTTCATGCCTCGATGCCTCGCGTCTTTCCAGGACCATTGTGGCTGATAGCAGTCCACATCTTACAGGTCGGCGCTGGTCCGGGCGGCCTCGTTGCAGCGCTCGCCCTCGCCCAAAACGGCGTCCCGGTTCGCATTATTGAGAAGCTACCGGCGTTCCACACCGCTTCGCGCGGCGCCGGTGTACAGGTGCGCCCCGGCTGTGCATATTTATCGCCTACCGCTGAATGCGCTGACGTTCACCGATATGGGCGTTGACGATAACAGCCGCGGTCGCTTGAGGTGTACCACTTCTTGGGTCTCTTGCCTGATATACACAAACGGCTACAACACACGCCGCCGTTTGTGTCGTACAAGCTCCCGGGAGGCACCGAGGTTGCGCGAACGTGGTCGCTCTACGAGATCATCGAACCCACCACGGATAGACCCTTCGTGAGTGACCCACTGGAGCATCGTTTAGAATAAAAGCGCCAACTGTCAATTCGCAGACGAATATAGATGGTGCGCTAATTTCACAACACCTCCTGGAAGGCGTGTTCCGGGCACACCTTGCCAAGTACGGCATTCAGCCAGAACTATCAACGGAGCTGGTGTCTTTTACGCAAGATTTCGACGGTGTCACTGCGACTATCAAGCATGCTGAAGGCACCGACCGTGAGACTACCGAAACGTTCCTCGCATCGCATGTCATTGGCAGTGATGGTGGGAGGGGTAAGTGCGGTTGCATGACCGTGAATCCTGCGGTTGAATCTATATGTTCTTCAAGGTCCGACTAGGAGACAAATCGGCGCAACTTTTGAAGGCCAGACCAAGGATGTGGACGGACAAGTGTGGGCTGATGCGCATGTTGAAGGTCTGGCTACAAACGTGAGTAGATTCATTTTGTTTGTAGGACTTCCACGGCGCCTGAACGGTTTTCTGGTAGAAATGGCACCTGTGGTCCGGCGAAACGTTCAGGTACGTATCTTCAAGTCGAAGTTTTCTGATCGTTGATTTAACCTATTGATCGGGAAACAGTGTTTCGATGCGCCCTACTGAGGAGGAGGGTCAATTTCACATCGGAATTGTAGGCATTGGATTTGACCCCATTGAGTATCTGGACCAAACCAAATTCATCGCCTTCATCCACGAACATACCGATCGCCGAGACCTTAAGATCAGCAACTTTACGTCTTTAAGCTATTGGAAGTGGGTAAATGCACTCTTAAATTCGTTTCTAAGTGTAATGGAACTTGTAACAGGCCGAAAATGCGCATGGTCAACAAATTCTACAATGGTCGGGCGTTCATATTGGGAGGTATGCAGCATGGTGACATTTTCGGCTCTTATTGGGGTTCTCAGCTTCAGTTTGTCAGATGCCGCTCACGTCCATTCTCCTACTGGGGGACAGGGATTGAACACAACCATCCAAGATTCTGTAAGTCCAGCGTCCAAGGTTACCTATAGCATGAACTTAATTCATATTACAGTTCAACCTTGCGTGGAAGATGGCGCTCGTGTATAAGGGTCTCGCCAAGCCTGACATCCTGTCAACCTTCGAGGCTGAGCGTCTTCCGGTCGTCGCCCTGATGCTCGCCGCCACAAGCGGGCTGTACGCTCACATCGTCGCAAAGAAGGAGTTCGATGAGCAAGAAGATAATAAGAACGGAAACTTCAAATGGCGCAACCGAGCACTCTTCCACCTTGATCTCAATTATAGATGGAGCCCTCTGGTCCTCGATGCGCGCGGAAACGGAGACGATCTGAACGCCTTGAAGGCGAAGGCGTACATCGGATACCAAGGAGAGGATCTCCACGCTGGCGACCGGGCACCCGATGCGCCCAAGCTCGTCAACGCGACAGGGGAGGTGACGTCGCTTTTTAACATCTTCAAGCCCAACATGCACACAATTCTCGTTTTTTCTCCCGAGCAAGATTACACCAATGATCACGTCGAGACTGTGTTCAACGCAGTGAAGGAACTCCCGAAAGGCACCTGCCAGTTGATGGTCATCGCGCGTAATGGTCTTCCGAAGGCCCGAAACGGTGTTGCTGTATACCAGGACAAGGAGAGTTATGCATTTGATACGTACCGCGTCCCAAGAGGTAAAATGACGGTTGTTGCGGTCCGACCCGACGGCTACGTGGGCGCCTTTGTTTTCAATGCCGATAGCCTCAAGATGTATTTTTCGAAGATCCTTGTTTAGAATGAGGAAATATTGTTATGGAGTTTCGGTCACGCATTCAGCAAGTATTGTATGGGGAGATCGGGAAGCAACAATATAGTAACAGAACCGAGCATTTCCTCTTCTTCGGATTTGTCATGAACGTCATTCGGGTTCTCGGCGCTTATGGACTTTCACCTCAACCACTTCCCTCTTTCTTATGTCTGCTAGGCTTTAGACAAGTTCCCCTCTGCGTTGTCCAAACACCTACACGTTAATACACCGTCTATTCAAGCATATCTATCGTGTAACCACTGTGCTGACCCTGTGGGTCTGTTCCATGTTCAGCACCGCAGCACTTGTGGGAAGAGAGCAGCCCGCAGTTCTATTATCGGTTCGTGATAAATCAACCGCGTTGTCGCTATTGACTCACGTATGTCTTGAAGAGACGGGGCTGACAACCTGACAGCGGTTGTCCGTCATCAGTCTGGTCGATCATAGTGCGCCGCAACATCCTAGCAGTCAGCCGCTGACCAAATAAAACAGTGGACCTCAACCAATATCCGACGGGGCTTTGCTGTCACAATCTCTGTGGATCGTCTTCGTCGTTCTAGTCGGTATGTCTCAAACCTTGGACCCTGGGTGCAGCGCGTTCTGGGCCGAGAGAGGTCCGCCTAGCCTCCACACGGTCAGCCTTGTGAACGCCACACACGCCCCCAAGTCTAGTCTGGATCACTCCCAATTTCGGCGTGGGACGCATTCGGACGAGACGACTATGCTGCGCAGTGAAACTGACGATACATCTGGGTTCTTACTGCCGTCTCTGGGAGCGAACGCTTTGGCAACTGGAGATCGCTGTGGCTCGTCTTTGCTTCAGGCGACCCCCTCGTTCCTCTCTATGGAGTCCAAATCAACTAATGTTTCATTCCCAAAGACTAGCTCCACGTTCCTTCTAGACTCACACTCATTACTACCTGGCCCTTCCCTACTCGCCGACACTCCCTCATTTATAAAACTTACCGGCTTACATACCCGCTGTACTGCAACGCCCATTGCTCTCACGTCCTCTCCCGAGTTTACCCTTCGGGAACCTCGGTCTTCCCTAGACTCGACGCGCAGTGTTCCCACCAACCGCAATGTGACCGTTCAGCGTCTCGCCCTGGATCTTCCGCTGTCCTGCAGCAGCTCTCTATCTGTCTTCCTTCAGGCCTTGGAGGAGGCTGCCCCTGGCTGGTACCAATCTCTGATGGATAGTGCCATACCACGCGATTCAGAACCCTCCATGACGCCAACTATTCAATCGTGCCCTCCCTCCGCGCGGGATGGGGTTGATGATGGATATCACGACTCTTCGTGCCCTGGGCTTCCGCCTGACATGATGGAATCCCTCGGCGCACTGGAGGCAATTGCGGCTTGTGTGCAGAACTTGCCCCGCCCAAGACTAAAGCCCAAGGTGCAGAAGATCATCGAGGTAGAAGACATCTGCTTTGATTCGTGTCGGAGTAGGCAGTCGACTGTGCGGCCTGCAGAAGGGCAACTAGCGTCTCCCCCCTTGACGCCGATAGAGGGTGAGCAGGGACATCAACCCTCTTTCCCCCGCGCTCCCTCGCCGCAGCGACGAAGACGCAGAGAAACCACAGGTTCGCAGCATCCTCACAAGATCGCTGGGCGTCTGTCGTCTTCATCATGTATATCCTCCAACCCAACCCTACCCTTCACCCCGGCCATGTCGAACGTTGCCAACCACCCCAAGCTTGCGCGGACGCTCGGCCTAGGCGCGACAACCCCCAGTCGGCTACCCACGCCAACAGCCTCGCGCCCGTGCCCAGCGAGCACCCCCTACCCGCTTGCTGACATCCCTGTGCCGCATGCGCTCAGCAAGAAGGCGTCCTCAAAGAGCCTGAAAGCACCCAAGACGCCCAAAGCGTTCAAGTCCATCTTCCGCTCGCGCGCGTCCGCGCCCCCCGTCCCTCCCCTCTCCTTCGCGCCCGAATATGACGAGGCGGAGAGCCCGACGCGCAAGCCCCCGCTCATGTACCGCTTCTCCGAGGCGGGTTTGCGGCGGGAGGACCGCCGGATCGACGACGCGCGACGGCACTTTAGCTCGGACGGCGCGCGTCGCGCGGGTACCGGCAGGCACGCGTTCGCCGCCGCTGACGCGGACTCTTTCTTGGTGCTCTGAGCCTGAGCGGCGTTTGGCTCTGGGCCGCGGAGGTGCGTCGCGGCTCGCATGCGGACTCTCGTATCGCACAATAGGCTGGTGGAATCATATGGACATGGCCACGTATGTGAGTGTTGCCGCCGTCGATGCGGGGTTGCGCTCACATCTAGGTCTGAGCTCGGAGGCTGTAGAGTTGCGATGTGGGGCACTATATTGCATGTACGACTAGCGCGGTCGCGATGCGGACGTGCACGGTATTATCGTGGGCTTTTCGGGCACACGTGGATCGTACAATGTATGTACATCGTAGCTATAACACGGACAGACTACGGTTCCCTCGCGCATATCGCTGATAATATGTATACTACTTTCATGATTCTGTCCAAGTCCGAGAAACGGTAGGCCAAGATGGTGCCAGAGACGATACAGGCGGTGATCACCGCCAGCTGGAGGTGAGGGTGCTCGAGCCCGAAGAGGGCGCGGTGCCCTGGCGGTTGGGGTCCGACTCCCAGACGACCTAAGGGACGCAAGACACGCAGGGTCAGCAAAGCATGCCATCGCGCCGCACGGCATTGCGCAGGTGTATGTCAAACTCACGCTGCCATCTGTCTCCTTGCGGATGAACTTGTACTGGAACGTCGTGCCCGCGGGGATGCTGACGGACACCGTCCACTTGGGGTAGGATGCGGAGGACAGGGCGATCTGCGAGGGGCGCGCGTACGATGGTACAGTCAGCGGAATGCATCGAAGACCTGGAAAGGTCATGTGCTGCTCACCGCGCTTGCCGTGTTCCAGCTCCCGAGCTGCGAGATGCTACCGACGAGGAAAATATTCTGCAACGGGAGGATCAGCGCCGTGCCATATGCCGCGGAATGAAAGATAGAACGAAGCAGATCGCGTGATGAATGGGGATGGTAACATGGACGTACCTCGCCGAAGGTCGTTGTGGCAGTCTCGGCGAAGTTGACGACGACGTTTCCGGAACCGCCCGACCCAGATCCAGAACCGGTACCCTTTTGGCCGGTGTGCACAGCGATCGCGCTGCGGGCGGGCACCGTCGCGCTCAAGGAGCCACCGGAGACGGTGAACCTACGCACGCACGGATCAGTGTATGTTGGCAGTGGGCGTGCGGGCTTTGGACGCACGCAGAACCGGTGCAGACGCTGTCAGAGGTCTTGCCGCTGACGACGTCGCAGTACGAGCCATCGGGGAGGGAGGTGGTGAAGGTTGTCGACCAGGCAGAGTCCGCGTTGTTAATCGCGACGAACCCAAGAGCGCCTGGCACATCGCCTTGTAAGCCCGACCGAAATCGTAATATAAAAGCAATGGTAGTTCCTACCTCGGCCAAAAGCGATCTGCTGCGACTGAGGTGACTGCCAGTTGCCGAGCGCGGCGTTGCCAACCTGGTTCCGGAAGCCGACCATGCCTGCTACGGCGGTCCAGCGGTGTTGGCAAAACCATCCATTTGAGCCCCCGCTGCCGGAGCACGTGCCGGTGCCGCCGTTGGGCGCACCCGCGTCGGTGTTTGTGAAGCCGTCAAAGCTAGAGAGGATGGTGGGTGTGCCATAAGGGTGCGCGAGGGAGAAGATCATCGCAGTCACGTAGGTGTTTGAGGGCGAGTTGTTGTTGAGAGACGCGCCATTCTACGAGAGATAGCGATGGTGTCAGCCCTCAGAGCGACGGTGGGACATTCATTGTGGTCAGCCGCTTACCCGCTCCGTGTCGTGATTTGTGACGAATACATTAGCGCCAGAGCCGGAGACCCATCCTGGGAGAAAGAGCTCGTTGATGCATTCCGACATCCGTAGGATGACTGCTTACCGCGATTCTCAAAGTTCTGGAGGTTTGAGATGCCGGAGCTCAAGAAAGCGTCCTTCAAGGCGGAGGTGTAGCGGAATCTTGAAGCATCGCGTCAATCACACAACATGGATGGAATCAAAGTGGACATGCGCACTCCTGAACATCGCCTGCAGAAGACGGACTAAGTTAGCTCAAGGTTTGCATTGTGACAGTTTGCGGACGTACCATTTCCGGTGTACTGGTTCGGTGTGATGGGCTCGCCCGCGCCGAAAATTACTTCCTGGGAGATGTAGACGGAGCGGTTGAGGCGCGATAGGATGTTCGCAAGGTCGCCGACAGCAATGTCTGCGGAGTATCAGGTCAGCACGTGCCACTGTGGCGGAGTGGAGTAAGTCTATGATTACGTTTAGCAGCGTCCAGGCGCAAACCATCGGCTCCCAGCGAGAGCAGATCGTTTCCATATTGTGCGAGGCGGCTCCGCACATACTCGGTGTCAGTCGCAAGGCTGTAGGTGCATCATGTCAGCCGCCTGTGATACGCCTGAGCGAATTATAGACCCACTCGGCAAGGTTCACCAGCTCGCACGTCTGGACCTCGACTGCGTTGTCGTAGTTGACGATGTCATCTCCAGGCTCGAGACCGCAGTGGTGGAAGTCCTGGTTCTGGTAGATGCCGGGGTAGTTGTAGTGGGTGAAGGAAGAACCGGCGACGCCGGTGCCGGAGTCGACGCCAGCCATGTGGTTGAAGATGGTGTCTGCAATGTGGCGAAAGAAGACAGTAAGCTTCTGCCACATCTTGGTGCCGGGCGTGTCGGGGAAGGCGCGCACCGACGATGACCCCAACGCCGGCAGCGTGGCAGGTGTTGATCATGTTCGCAAAGCTTGCGCGGTCACCCCGCTTCGAGGTCAGCGTGTATGAGACCGGCTGGTAGTCGGTCCACCATTGGCTGCCTTGGATGTGCTCCTGCGGTGGGCTGACTGGCAGTGCGGTGGTTGCGGGTGAGATCGTGACTGTAAATGGGGGTGAGACCCGACGGAGACCCACCTTGCACAAAGCCGTATCCTGCAGGGCCGATGAAGTTTGTGCATTCGGACGCGACGCTGTCCCAGGTCCACTCGAACATCTGGATTATGACAGACTTGCTGCCAGAAGGGGCCCTGACATTGAGCTCGCGCGAGTCCACGTCATTGAGTACGGCAATTTCTGGACGGGCGTCGGCTGTGCAGAAGACACCGAGTGCGGCGAGTGCGGCGAGTCTGATCCAGCTAGACATGGCTGAAGAGTGTGCAAAGATGCGGATGAGAGCGCGGGGCAGGCGAAGGGTAGACAATGGGCTGACGGAGGCTAACTCGGAGGCTGGCGATTTATACAGGTCTCGGGACGAGCGGATCCGGACATGGTCTTCCGGTTTTGCTGTCGGGGGACAGAAATGGAAAATCGTGGAGGGGCGGTACGAACATCAGTATGGAGGACTTCGGAGAGTGTCATCTGGCGTGTCGGGAAGCGCGCGATGCGAGATTCGGCACTGGGCGGACGAAGGGCGAAACGCGGTTGCAGCTGACCTCGTCGACGAAGCCAGAGGCCTCGATGGACGGTCCAATGGGAACAAGGGGAAGGGAGTCTGTCGTGAGGACTGCATCACGACCGAATCCGCGTCTGTGGGCAGGAACATATCAGCAGACTGTCCCAGCGACGCGCGGCTCGAACGTACATGCCCATACATGGCCAGTGCTGCATATGCACCTGTGCGAGCGTGCCAAGGAACAGCAACTCCGACTCGGACTGTCCTGCGCAGCGGCGCCCTCGGATTTTGAGCCTCTTCGCTGCTTGCGATCCACGCAGGCGTGGAGGAGGACCGCATGCTACTGATCGCGCGGGGACAGCCAATTTCACTCCGCGATTACTGATCGACCAGCCTGCCGCTCTTGACCACCCCGTTGCCGGAGGTCGGTACCAGTAGTACTCGCACATTCCCTCGGAGACAAGACTGCGTACCGTCAGAACTTGTCCGCCTACGCATCTCAGAGACACAGTTTGTCAACACGCGATAACAGTGATGCACTTGCTCGACACAAGCCACACGAGCGTGGGGATGGGCAGGTGCAGACAACGCCCACCTTGTTACCTTGGCATGGCAGCGGAACTACCCTCAACATGATCGACCTGATACGCCGCCCAACTACCTTCCATAGCCCCCCCTCAGCGAGTCCACTGTTGACCACCACTGATCTGAGATACCTGTTCTTAAAAGCCCGTCACGGTTATTTCCGCATTGAACGTGAAATTTAGCCTTCAAGCGGGTAGAGGTGATCAAATCAAGAGGTCTCCTGCAACTGACCAACCTTGAAGCGACCTTAGGTGTAGGGGATCGATGCCTGTGGCCCTAGGTGGCCCCGTGCGGTCGCTCGTTCAGGCCAACCGCTGGCATTGCGTCATAGATACCGGACACAGACCAGATATTCGAGAAGAGGCCGGCGGGCACTGGTCCAGGTCCGGTGTCTGTTGGTGCGTACACACCAGCGCTCCGATATCAGAGTATATGCTCTGTAGAATGGACGAGAGCTCTTCAATACTAGCCCCGCGCGTAGTAGCGGTCATGGGCAACAAGTTTCGCGATGTCGAGTGCTCCGACTCGCTCGGTGGATGGAGAAGACCGACATGTACGCACCAGATGTAAACCGCGAGCCTGAGCAGGTTCTTCCTCCCGGATTGCCAAACTTTGATCAGTATCGCGCCTCGCCACCCCCGAAGCCTCAAACCCATGCGACTGAAGTATTAGATCCAAAGACCGTGTGCAATGCCAAGGATCAGGCCTCAGGACTCACGCCTTCAGGAGTCTGGGGATGGAGCTCACCTTCGTGACTTGTTGATGTCAAGAAGTTCATGCATATGAGTGGATATTAGCACTCTGGACAGGGTCTCTTGACTATCGTACGTCTACTAATGATGTCTTCCAGTATCAAGGCAGCCACGTTTGTAGGCGAGCGCTCAACCGATGTTGATGAAGACTTATATACTAGGCAATATTGCTAGAGAACGGTACTTGAACATTTGAAGCGGCTTAATACTAATGGTCACAGTCCTGTCGGTGTTAGTAGCATTGATAGAGACGGACTGCGTTACGTAATAGTTAGCCGAGAGAAACTTTGCAGATGGGCGCGTATTACTGAGGACTTGTAACTTACCTTGGGTCCCTCATCTGAAGCCTTACAGGGCAGCTTCAGCTTGTCCTCTCTCTTATCTGGCTAGCTGTATCTTTACTCCACCGGAATAAGCGTGTTTAATACGCTTTCAAGACCTTTTTTGCACAATTTGCAGTCGTGCAGGTCGACCTACAGAGACTCTACGGTACAAACTGCAAAAATGGACTCCAACGATCTCTTCTCATTTCTTGCCGACACCGTACAAAGCAACGACGCGTCGCTTGATGCTGACGGTGATGTCCAAATGAGAGCAGGACCCAGGACCAAAGACACGACAAGAAAACGAAAGGCGATCTCTCCGCCACAAGCCAAGGAACGTGACGGCGCAACACCGCCGTCCGACAATAGCAGCGCTGGCCCCTCTGAACCTGGACCAAAGAAACCTCGTCTCTCCTCCCCTAACCCGGTAGTTGTGGACGAGGTCGAAATCGAAGCAAAGCGGGAGGTCGCCGCGAGCGCGGGATTGACGGGCACCGTGGAAGCAGGCTCGCGTCTGGAGCTTAGGCATCAGGTAAGTGCAGTGAGCTGCAGTGACAGCACTGTATGCTCACGCTTCCGATGCAGGTACGACACCAAGTTGCCGTACCCCCTGGGTATCCTTACATACCCATCGCCAACCATGTGCCTCCAGAAAAACCAGCGCGCGAGTACAAGTTCGTGCTGGACCCCTTCCAGGAGGTGTCCGTGCATGCCATCCAGAGAAACGAGAGCGTGCTCGTCTCCGCGCACACCAGTGCGGGAAAGACAGTGGTAGCGGAGTATGCCATCGCTCAGTGTCTGCAGCAGAAGCAGCGAGTAATCTACACGAGTCCGATCAAGGCCAGTAAATAGAACTCCATGTGCAAGTGGGAGCAATAAATCATGTTTTGTTTTTTTTCGAACATATAGGCTCTGAGCAACCAAAAGTACCGTGAGATGCTCGCCGAGTTCGGGGACGTCGGTTTGATGACCGGAGACGTCACTATCAACCCCAGCGCAACATGTCTAGTCATGACAACTGAGGTGTGCAGACACTGCTACGTATATATTACTCCCCATTGCTCACGTTCTTACAGATTTTGCGATCGATGCTTTATCGAGGTTCTGAAATCATGCGCGAAGTCGCGTGGGTCATCTTCGACGAGATCCATTACATGCGCGACAAGGAACGTGGTGTCGTCTGGGAGGAGACCATCATTCTCCTCCCACATACCGTGCGCTATGTCTTCCTCTCTGCAACCATTCCCAACGCGATGCAGTTTGCGGAGTGGATATGCAAGTCGCACGAGCAACCCTGTCATGTTGTGTACACAGACTTTCGGCCTACGCCTTTGCAACACTACCTGTTCCCTGCCGGAGGCGAGGGCATCTACCTTGTAGTGAACGAGAAGAGCGAGTTCCGGGAAGACAACTTCACCAAGGCGATGGGAATGCTGCAGGAAAGGGTGGGCGACGACCCCGCGGATCCTAAAGCAGGCAAAGGGAAGAAGGGCAAGATTAAAAAGGGCATGGAGAAGAAAGGTGAGGGCGTCATCCAGTCGCTGTCACTGGACAAGGATGTTCATGCTCCACAGGCTCGTCGGACATCCAGAAGATCGTTAAGATGATCATGTCGAAGAACTACAACCCGGTCATCGTGTTCGCGTTCAGCAAACGCGAGTGCGAGTCGCTCGCGCTCACGCTCTCCAAGGTCGAGTTCAACTCGACAGACGAGCAGGACCTTGTAGCGAACATCTTCACAAACGCCATCGATAACCTCGCCCCGGATGACCGCCAGCTGCCGCAGATCGCGAATCTGCTCCCGCTCCTCAAGCGCGGCATAGGTATCCATCATGGCGGGCTGCTGCCCATCCTCAAGGAGGTCATCGAGATTCTCTTCCAAGAAGGGCTTATCAAGGTCCTATTCGCGACTGAGACGTTCTCCATCGGTTTGAACATGCCCGCGAAGACGGTCGTGTTCACGGCAGTGCGCAAGTTTGACGGCCGTGAATTCCGCAATCTTTCCTCGGGCGAGTACATCCAGATGTCGGGGCGCGCGGGGCGGCGTGGACTGGACGACCGCGGTGTTGTAATCATGATGTGCGACGAGAAGCTCGAGCCAGCGGCGGCGAAGCAAATGATTAAGGGAGAGGCGGACCGGCTCGACTCCGCGTTCCACCTGGGGTACAACATGGTGCTGAACCTCATGAAGGTCGAGGGCATTAGTCCCGAGTTCATGCTTGAGCGCTGCTTTTACCAGTTCCAGCACAATGCGGACGTTCCCGTGATCGAGGGTGGTGAGTCTATGCGACAATTCATCGCCATGCAATGCATACTAACTTGACCGAACGCTTCCAGAGCTCCAGAAAGAGGAGGAGATGAAAGACGCGATTGTAGTGCCGGACGAGGCGCTCGTCGCGAGCTATTACGATTACCGACAGCAGCTCGACCAGATGGCGGCCGACTTCCGGGCAGTCATCACACATCCCAACTACTGCCTGCCCTTCCTCCAACCAGGCCGCCTCGTCCAGGTCAAGTACCAGAAGTTAGATTTTGGCTGGGGTGTGATTGTCAACTACCAAAAGCGGTTGCCGCCCAAGGTTACACGCCCCCTTCCCTGCGCGTAATCCAACGCTGACTGGGAGCAATACAGAACCGGCCTGGGCCAAAACCCGAGGAGGTCCCGGCACACGAGCAATACATTGTCGACGTGCTGCTCTACTGCACAAAAGGCTCGACGCTTCCTAAAGATCGTAACACGACAACGCCAACCCCTGGTGGCGTGCTACCATGCCCCGCAGGGCGCGGTGGCGAGCCGCTCGTCGTCCCCGTTCTCTTGTCCACATTGGACTCCGTGAGCAGACTTCGGATAGTCATGCCTAAGGACTTGCGGCCCCTGCAACAGCGTGAGACTACATGGAAGGCAATCTTGGAGGTGCAGAGCCGATTACCCACAGGCATCCCACTCCTGGACCCCGTCATCGATATGAAGGTCACCGATGCGAAGTTCAAAGAGCTCGTACAGGTGATGTGTTCCTTACTGATTGCTGATGTACTACACTAACATGTCGTGCAGAAAATCGATACCTTAGAGAAAAAGATGTTCTCGAGCCCCCTCCATAGCGACCCGCGGCTGCCAGAGCTCTATACACTCTACGCAAAGAAGCAGGAACACCAAGCGCGGATCCGCGAGCTCAAGAAACGTGTGCAGGCGACGCTCGACGTGCTGCAGATGGAGGAGCTCAAGTGTCGCAAGCGCGTTCTGCGCCGCCTGGGGTTCACGAACGCGTCCGACATCGTCGACATGAAGGGTCGTGTGGCGTGCGAGATCAGCACGGGCGACGAGCTGCTCCTCACGGAGCTGATCTTCAACGGCGTTTTCAACACGCTCACCCCAGAGCAGTGCGCGGGCCTACTCAGCTGTTTTGTCTTCACGGAGAAGGTGGGGATAGCCGTGAGATGCAGTATCGGGACAGCGCGCTGACCTCTATCTTGACACCAGAGCGAACAGATGACGAAACTGAAGGAGGAGCTCGCGGCGCCGCTTCGCGTCATGCAGGAGATCGCGCGCCGGATCGCCAAGGTCTCGAAGGAGTCCAAGCTGCCCGTGAACGAGGACGAATACGTCCAGTCATTCAAGGTCGAGCTCATGGACGCTGTCGTGCAGTGGTGCCGGGGCGCGTCATTCTCAGATATCTGCAAGGTGCGTGGCCCCATGTTGCGCTCGCCACGACACTCTGTATGCTGACGATTGTGTGCTTGCAGCTCACCGATCAGTTCGAGGGCAGCCTCATCCGCGTGTTCCGGCGTCTGCAGGAGCTCATCCGCCAGATGGCGCAAGCGGCGAAGGTCATAGGCAACAGCGAGCTGCAGCAGAAGTTCGAGAAGGCGTCGGAGATGCTGGAGCGGCCGAACTCTGTCATATTCTGCTCCTCTTTGTATCTGTAGATGTCTGCACACCCCGATAAGAAAATACATTCGCAGGCGTAAGAGTCCCTGGGGCATTTCATTTGTGACCTTTGTAACATATACAAATAGGATAGGATAACGAGTGCGTGTATATAGATGAACTGTCCAGGATAGTCGTTGATGGGGCCTCCTCTCGCTCAGCAGCTGCCCCCGTCGGCCCACACACCGGCTGTGGAAAGGAAGAATATTAGCTAACGTAATACGCTACTAGGCCACTTCAGTGGATGTACCGGGACCGCCGGGGGTGTCGTTGTATGTCCACCATTTCGCCGTCCAGAGATGCCGGCCTGTGCGGAGTCGATGTCAGAAGATGCACAGCGTCTGAAATCGTTGAGGGGCTCACTGTAGGTGGCCTTGTTGCCGCCAACATAAGTAGACTACATGGAACGTCAGAATCAGCACCACCAGAGAAAGAATGCGCCAGTTTACTCACTGTCGAGCTCCACGGAGAAATATTGGCGCAGAGACTAGAGTCAGCACCGCCAGTAGGAATGCTAGTGGCGCTAGCAGAAGTCGAAGAACGGGAGGTCCTGGAAGTGCTGCGAGTAGAAGTCGATGAGCGACGGGTGGAAGTGGAAGACCTCTGTGTGGTCAAAGTGCGCCTAGTACTGGTCGACGTAGACGATGCGTGGGCGGAAGAAGTGGAGCTGCGGTCGGAGGTGGTTGAGCTACGAACAGATGTCAAGGAACGCGTGGATGAAGTGGAGGAGCGGGTAGATGTTGAAGCGCTGCTAGGAGACGGGCCTCCAGCCAGTTGACCCATGTTACTGCGGACATTATCCCACTTGCTGTTTGGGAAGCTGGAGAGCATGTCAGCAACACCACGATGGGACTGACAATTATCTGGCGTACTTGATGTGGTTCTATTCAGAAGCAGCGCATCAGTAAGGCGAATCGGTGAACGAACGACGCGAGGGGCGTAATACCTGTGTCTGGTCAAGGTTGCCGTATATCCCAGCGGTAGTGGCAACCAGCGAGTCAGAACCCTTCTTATCTGTTGACAACTGACATCACGCATTATCTCGTCTTACGACCCAACATGTACGGAGAAGAGGCGCTTACCTCCCAGAACATCGAGCCAGCAAGACCCTTATCACGGACGTACTGAGCCTTGATTGAGGCTATATGAGGGGTATCGTAGGTGACGAGTTCTTGCTTCGACGAGTCATAGGAGTAGCTAGTGACGTCAGTCATGTTTTCGATGACCTATAGCCTTGTGAGACACAGTATAGACAGGGTGACTGGCAGACAAACCTGAGCGCCCGCAAGCGGGAGGGCCTTGTACGAGTAGACACCAGCTTCAATCGTCCCGGGTCCGATCTGTTGACAGTCGAAATAGTGAGCAACAGGGTTTTTGCGAATCTCTCGAGGTACTCACCCCGTTGTAGGATGCGCCAATCCCGTTGGTATTTTCGAATGCGCGACCGTATAGAGGGATACCCATATTAACCTTTTTGGCGGTGGCCCCATTCGCAAGGTACCACTTGACAGCCTTGTCCGTCGAGACATTCGTGCGCGTCCCATAGTACAAGTTAGCTGATTGGGCATCAAAGTCAGTATACCGCTAACATCTCTATTATCCGGAATATTTACCTTGATTATCGGCCTGTGATTGCAGTGAGCAGTACGTCATTTTGGAGCAACGCAGAGAGCTCACCCAACTTAACCAAGAGCCAGCATAGTCATAGGCCTACAATGGGATTAGAAAGACACATGCATCTCAGGGCTGAAGATTCACCATCAAGTTCCAGTACGTGAGCGCATTGTCCATGATTGGGACACGCAACCATTGGTAGTTGTCAGAACCCGCAGGGACAGCAGCCTGCCGACACGCACATGCTATCAGTACAACGCGTGACATATACCCGACGAAAAAGCACATACTGTGAGCTCATACGGAGTGCTGTCACCCTTCTGCAGCTTCAAATTGTCGAAGGCGACACGCAACGAGGTGAGAAGCGTTGCGAATCCGGTAGCCAATGCGTCCGAGTTCGGGTACTCAAAATCGATGTCGATTCCGTCAAAGCCGTAGTTCTCGATCAAGTTGACCGCGCTCTTCACGAAAGTAGCGCGCTTGTTGGGGTCGGTGATGAAGTTAAAGTGGCCAGACTGAGAATACGTCCACCCTCCGATGGAGAGAAGGACCTTCAAGTTCCTAAATTCGGGTGAGAGGTGCTTGGCATACACGACAGCGTCAACTCATACGTACCTATTCTTGAGCTTCAAAAGATAGAGCTATGGAATGTACCTCAGCATCGCCGCCACACATGTGGAGATGGGGAATATACATACTTGCTTCAAGCAACCATACAAGTTATTTCCAACATCGTTCCATGAGTCGCCGGGGTAGTGTTTCTGAAGCACATCGAATTAGTATCTTCGTAGACACTGGCACGCGCGTGGCGGACCTGTTCGTCGGCCCAAGAATCAGTAAGGAAGATGGAGCCGGTATCGGTCGAGACATCGGCGAAGGAATACAAGATGTGGGTCAAATCGCTCGGATCAATGTCGGTGGGTTCTAGAAGAGGGCGTTGAGTGAAGGCAATCATGTACAAAGAAGCCATCCAAACTCACGAAAATTCGCTCCATATATTCCCCTGGGATATCTAAGGCGTTATGACCAAAGTACGACCCTCTACAACACGCAGAAACATACCAGTTGGTGAAATAAGCAGCTTGCACCTTCGACCCAGATGTAGCGCGCTTGTGAACGACGTGTGGGTTGACCTTGCGCTGAGTGTCGACGCTGTGGGGGTGGTTCTTAAATGTCAAAGGACGACGCATGACCTCGGTAGCATTGACATAAGCCAGGGCGGAGAAGGCTACCGCAGTGAAGAAGCAGGCTCGGAGAAGGACCGCAGACAGAGCCATGTTGAGCGAGTAGGGGGGATTTGCTCGCCTGAGCACTGGTGGCCACACACATTCTCTGTGAGCGTTTTGTACGCTCTGCAGCCGGCAGTACTTGGTAAGATTCCCTAAGCATACTCAGATAGCGGGAAATTCAGACGTACCTAGGGGAGCATCCGAAAGCCACAACAATGTTGGGATGGGCTAAATATGGTTTTCCCTCTTTACCCGGCCCTTCAGGACTCGAGGACATGATTATGTGCATTTCACGGATGCTGCGTATGCGTTGCTGAGCCACTAGCAGCGGTATGCAAGAACGACTCGGAAGTAGTGCTGCACCGGCGCAGAGTAGTACCCACACGCGCACAGCAATGCATCGCGTCATAAACCATGCTACACCATCGTACAGCATCAGCTTCTGATACGAAGGGAGATGCTGTACAAATCGGAGAAATGACCTGCCAGAAAACCGGTCAAACACAGAGAGACGTCAGGTGGTTGACCTGTCACGAACCTTTCTCCACGAGCCCGAGAGTCTGTTGTACAAGCAGGACATGGTAGGGATAGCTTGTAGATATGCAGATCGTTGTCCTTGTCCATTGAATTGTAGAGAAACGAGGGCGCGGGAAGACGGTTAACCCGGGTTAAGTACATACGGTTAGTGTATGAATGTAATAAAGTCAGAATCGGAGAAAATGCGAGCTAGTGCAAGCTCGTATAGGAGCTTCAATTGAATCTAACACGAATATTGTCACGCGGCTGTCGGGACACCATGTGGGAGACTGCCAGTGGATCCGACTTGGGGCGGAAGCAAGAAACTCGAATCGCCCATCTGTTCCAAACGAAGGGCGATCAAGCGCCCTGTGTCTGGGCCTGAGGCGGGTACCTCAGCGTTCATTGATCCACTCATCATGTATGCAGAACTGGCACCAGCCGGACGTAGGGGGACCATCTTACGAGATGTTCGAATGCGTTATGCTTGGGTTACTTGATTTCATGACGAAAGAGTATGTACACAACATGATCCCCAGCGCGGATTGGCAAAGTCAACCGGTAACTCCGAATCCGCCATTTCAATTAGATGCATCATTTAGCATGCGCCATTGTCCGTCCAAACACCAGCTGAAATCTCAAAGTGAGCTAGATGCCGGTCATAAAAGGACAGTTTATGATACTGACCTGCGCCGCCGGGGGTATCTCCCTCCGTCCACCACTTCGCGGTCCACAGGTGACCCTCTGCTAACAGGTGAGCTCGTTTACAGTAAGAAAACAATAGGGTTTAGCGCACGGTAGACAGCCTGCTGGCCTCCAGTGTAGACCGACTGGTGCGACGTCAGTCCCTTGTACACGCTGAATAGACAGCCGGTAGGACTCACGGCCGAACTCCAAGACCCGACGGAGATACACCGACCCGAGCCACCAGTAGGGCCCGAAGGCGTACTTGTCGTAGTGGGAGAGCCTCCGGGAGTAGTAGTGGGAGGGGAAGGTTGAGACGAGCCCATGTTGTTCCGGATGTTGTCCCACTTGCTGTTAGGATAACTGAAACAAGCGTGAGATCATATACAACTGACTGCAGTACAACACTTTACTCGATGTGATTCTGAGATGCATATGAATATCGATTCGGTATAGTGATCAGAACACTTACCTGGGTCTGATCGAGACTGCCGTAGACGCCAGCAGTAGTACCGACGAGCGAGTCCGCGCCCACCTTATCGGTCGATAACTGCAGGCGTATGTCAATCAGCACAAAATCATAGTGCGAATGATATGAGAGGAGGGCTCACATCCCAGAACATCGATCCAGCGAGTCCATTGCTCTGGACGTACTGCGCCTTGATGGTCGCAATGTGAGGGGTGTCGTACGAGACGAGCTCTCCCTTAGACGCGTCAAAGGAATAGCTCGATACATCTGTCAAGTTCTCGAAAACCTGGGGGCAGAGGCACATTACAGACTATCCTAGATTGTGAATGAGGTATCTTACCTCGGCACCGGCAAGGGGCAGAGCTGTGTACGAGTAGATGCCCGCCTCGGTGGTTCCCGGACCAATCTATGAGTATATGAAAAGCCGTCCTCAGCGAACAGCGTCGGCCCTCTACTTACGCCGTTGTAGGGAGCACCGATTCCGGTAGTGGCTTCAAACGCGCGGCCATAGAGGGGAATGCCCATGTTGATCTTGTTTGCGGATGCACCGTTCGCGAGATAGAATTTGATGGCCTTGTCCGTAGAGACGTTGGTGCGTGCCCCACCATACAAGTTAGCTAGGGATGCTTCGTCAGTTCTCCTATTTGGCAGACTTTCGTATTTTGTGTGACCTTGGTTATCGGCGAACGTCAACCAAGACCCCGCATAGTCGTAGGCCTGTGCCACTGTTAGCCCTATTCCCTTTTATCCTCATATTCAGCAGTGGCCCACCATGAGGTTCCAGTAGCTGAGGGCAGCATTCATCTCCGGGACACGGAGGAATGCATAATTGTCAGACCCAGCGGGGACAGCCGCCTATCCAAATTCAAAAGCTCGCCATTCAGAACAGGCGCATGTGCAACAATTGGCGGACCGGAACGCACCGTAAGCTGATAAGGGACGTTATCCCCCTTCTGCTTCTGCAGGTTATCGAACGCGGTGCGCAGAGAGGTAAGGAGATCTGCGAAGCCCGACGCCAGCGCGTCCGAGTTCGGGTACTCGAAATCGATGTCGATGCCGTCGAAGCCGTAGTTCTCGATCATGCTGACCGCGCTGGTCACGAACGTCGCGCGCTTCGTCGCATCAGTTACGAAGTTAAAATGGCCTGATTGCGAATACGTCCAGCCGCCGATAGAGAGCAGGACCTTGAGGTTCCTATAGTGAAGCATGCTCAGACTGATGTCACTGCAAAAGATTAAAATATGAAGCAGACCTATTCTGGAGCTTCAGCAGGTACATCTATGGCAGCCGTGTGAGTCTGTGGCGGCGAGATCAATATCAATAGCATGGGAATGATCATACCTGCTTGAGGCATCCGTAGAGGTTGTTGCCAGTATCGTCCCAAGAATCACCGGGGAAGTGTTTCTGCGAAAGGGATTTGTCCCAATTCACCGCTTCTAGATTGTCGAGCTGCTCACCTGCTCATCTGCATACGAATCTGTAAGGACGATAGTTCCACTATCCGCAGAAACGTCGGCGAAAGCATAAACGATGTGCGTCAAGGTAGAAGGAATGATATCCGTGGGCTCTGCCCATGCCAGCGTTGGGCTTGTCAGCGAGAGAAAAAGGGAAACGGGACGTCCGGCGATGGCCGCGCACTCACGAAAGTTAGCGCCATAGATGCCCCTACCATGCGCAAGTCATCAGAATACGGACATAGTACGTATCGCAGCCTGCAGAGATAAACCATGCGTACCAATTGGTGAAGTAGGCAGCCTGAACCTTCGACGCCGCCCGCTTCTGCATGACTTGAGGCTTCACCTCAGTCGACACAAACTTGTGGGGTGTGGCTTCGTACTTCTCCGGACGATGCATGACCTGGGTCGCATCAGCCGCGACGATGGCGGCCATGGCCCCCGCTGCGAGGAGGAAAACGCGCTTGAAGGAGAAAGAGAAAGTCATGGTATGCGCGTGATCGGGACGCGGAGGTCGCTGGGGGGAAGCTGCTGAGGGGTCTACTCGTCCAAGGTACGCGAGCCTTTTGTACGTCGCCGAGTGCTAAGCATGATCTCGCGGCTCCAGTTCCGTGGGCAGAAATGCAGTCCAAGGAATTCAGGCTGTCATGACCACGCCTGAGTTGGCCAAAACGAGAAGCACGGCGCGGGATCTGAACCTGTAGATATGTTCCATGCGGTCGACGCGGCGTTCGAGGTCGCATGGACGTCTCCGGATGCGTCGAAAGCTATGGACCCGTATGCCTGGATGGCGGCGGAACGGGAATCTTCTGCACAGATGTCCGAATGGGGAGCGCAGAAGGAAGCAGCATGAGCTTCATTCGACTATCGGGTCATCTTGGGCACTTACCAGGACTCAAGATTCTCCCCAGGCAGCTGCTAACGGAAATGACCGCAGTGCGATGCACGAGAGAACATTATACGTGTCAGACTGGTTACCACAAGCTCTCGATGACACAGGCCGCGGGGAGTGGGAAAGAATTGACTTTGACCGTCCCGGAGGGTGCCGAGAGAGGTGCAAGGAAATGCGATAGTAGGCGAGGCTTTTTCCCAACAGGTGATTGCTATCAGGCAAAGAGCAAAAGAAGCAGAGATATCCTGGGCTATGATTGGGTTTCGTCCATGTCAGCGTGTCGCTCGAGAACAACCTGGAGGTCATAAGCTTACCAAAATGATCAACTGATACGGGGACCATGTGGTGTGCAGCCTTGTGCAACTGCAAGCCATCAGGGCCAACGGCGACATTAGCAGGAGCACTGAGCGTCCCAATAAGAGCTCTGTGCGTGCGATGCAGTATTTTAGGCATAACTTGCACATTACATACTTGAACGTTTGACATGCGAAGGCTAGTCCCCGCAACGGAGCACCGTGCTGGGCGCAGACACACGGCGGCGCGGCGCAGGACGTGTAATTCTGTAACTTCTACTTGAGGACAACGCATGTTGATAAAAAGAGTCACCAGACTTATCGTACATGATACGAGGAAATCGCATGCCAGCAGAAGAGCGACGATGCTCTACTTTGTCCGAGGTGCTGGCGTGGCCGCAACACGGCTAGCCCGGCGTACTATAGCTAAGCGTCAAGCGAGTCCCGACCCGCCTTCATCTCCGAGGATAGCATGCTTTAACCATGTTGGTGGATGCACGCATGGAGCATCCGCTGCTTGTGGGAGGCGAGGTCGAGTGCGCACACTCTATAGCATAGAAAGTGTCTGGTTCATGGTACGAGTCCAAGATCAAACTAGTGACAGCACCGCCGCCGCCACCCCCACTAGGCATACTGTCGTGTGCCACACGACATATATGTGATATACTCTCCCACCTCATGGTGACTGAAGCTGGATCATGCCATGAACCGGCCTGGACACATGCGCGGATATTCGGCTGTCAGTACATGTCAAATTTGTACAAACGTGTTGACACTAGCAACGGTGCTCTTTTCTGCACAAACGACTAAAAGTGCGATCGCAACAGTAGGGAGGAACCTGGGGGATATCTGGGGCATAGGAGTCCTGCAATTAGTAGAATAGGGCGTTTTTACGTAGAATTGAAGGCAAATTCGTGATGGAGGATGTGGTGTTGAGGTGAGCATGCGAAGCGACGGAGTTATGGCAGATGTGAATTATATAGAGGCGATGCGGACGAGCGAGGCAGTAAGCGGTGACATAGGAAATGCAGCAAACGGACAAAACGACAACAGTGTACGAGCGTAGTGGGGTAGTACTAGGACGCGACGACGACGATAGGCAATGGAAGGTGGAGGAGGGATTGGAGGAAAGGGACGGAAGGCGGAGAAGAGGTCGAGGCTCGGAGGCCATGGAGGTAACGATGCGGGAAGGGAAAAGTTTCGGATGAATTTACAGACTTCCGAGGAGACACGTCGACTATCGTCCGCTGCTTGACGCCGTTGGACAATCGTTGTCCATGTGATTCACGCTGTAGCGTGTGGTTGAACGCATGATCTCCTTCAGAGGCCGCTATTCGCGACGAATGTGCAATCAGCGATGTGGTAAGCTACGACAACGCGTCAGACAGCTGCTACACAAAAATGGCACACGTCGTAATGTTGCTACTGCAGCTCCAAACGTACCTGTATCTTTTGAGCTTGCCGCTCGAACCCAGTCCACGCCTACAACTCTAGACATCGTTTCTCCGAACGCTATACGTCGACGTACATCAGTACCGGCTCGCCCACGCCGTCGATCTCTGGGATAACACATTTCAGGTCGAATGCCTTCGCCAGCACGATCTTGAATATCTTCTGCACATTTATCGACGCCGATGTCGAGCAGAAGATTAGAGATGCGTGCATCGCCTTTGCAAAGCGTTTTGCCTAGTCCACGATTGTCAGCCGTGGACACACCACTTTACCAATAACTCCAACACTGACCTGCTTAGTGATCTCTTCTTGTTCGTCTCTCGGGAATGTCGCGAAGGTGTCGAACTTCGTACCGATCAGGAAGGGTATCGCGGTCTGTGCGGTGGTCCCAATGTTAGCGTTAGGTTTCTATCTTCGACACGACACCGACGATGGGCGCAGGGGACGACGAGTTGTGTCACAGTGGAGTGGGAATGCTGGATCAGTGCATTTTGACGCATTTGCCTTGTTACGTGATGTGCCAAGCACTACCGGAATACATCCAGGAGGGGAGATGAGAACCCCATACCGGAAGTGCGTATATAGTACGTGTAGCACCCCACGATTCTCCCGCTCCAACAAAGAACAGCACTGACCTTGTTGAACCCCCTTGCTTGCCGATACCACTCCTTTACCGAGTTCAACGTCGACTTCCGCGAGAGATCAAACATGAAGAGGATTGCAACCGCATCATTGCACACTAGTGGCAACATGTTCACGAACTCTCGTTGCCCGCCAAGATCCCATAGCGAGAAAGTGATGGATGTTCGCCGCACAGTGATAGTCTTCTCCATGAAGTTGACGCCTGACGGCGATAGCGGAGGCGTGAGCGGTGGAGGGATATGGAAGGCATGATGTCTCGAAGGCACGAACCTAGCGTCTGGATGTAGTCCTCATCAAAGTGCCCCTCGACGTATTTCACCATGAGACTCGTCTTGCCAATTTGCGAGTCCCCAAGCATGCCGACCTTGATTACGACACTGGGGAGAAGGCAGTTGACAGACGCGGTTCATTAAGAAGTTCATCCGGGCGCACGTACTTGTTCTGATCAGTACCGTTCTCAAGGCTCGGCCGCCCCGAGCTGGGGCCTGCATTTGAAGGTGTTGGGGAAGAAGACGAGGCTGTCGCCGACATGTGCCAGAGGGGGAGAGGGGAGGAGAAAGAAAGGAAAGAGGTAAACGAGTTCTCCGGGTACTTAGGCGAGGATAAGCAACGGAGGACCGGGTCGGTGGATGTTCAGAACTTTGAAGGAGGAAACGAAAGGAAGGACGCGTTCTGAGTCACTCTGGGTGCTTGTGGGCGTGCGGAGGGAGAAAAGCTAGCCCACCCGAGGCAACGACGGGAGACCTGGTGCGGGGACGGACGCCAGCCAGGCAGAACAGCGGGGTGCAAGTGCAGGAGGGATGGAAACCGAGTAGACGCCTGCCCTCCACTCCAGACGCCCGCCTTCAACGCCATCCGAAGCGATCTCCTCGACTCGTCGAACAATCGGCCACCCGCGTTGCTCAGGTGGCCGACTACGCACTCCGCAACGGTTGAAGAGGAGCCGATAGAAGTTATATCCCGCCAGAAGCATGTAAAGTCGTGCACACTATTGTAACAGCCAGTCTACTTGTATCGGCAGATCGGTAACGATATACCTCGTGCAGTCGAAACACTCACTTATATATCTACTGGCAACTGTTGATTGTGGGTATTCAGAACTAACAAAAACCAAAAGCATGAGCAGATTCATACTTGCGATATTATACACGAAATAATACAGCAATGTGTATTACAAAGAGCAACAAAACTCAGGCATCACAATTCCACCAAAAACAACTCGGCCATATCCACGCTGAGGTAAAGCTTGAGCCTAATCTTAGGAGATGTACTACTTTTAGTATAAACTGTGCCTGCCTGTGGCTTAGTATCGCTAGATGAACAGTGATTCAGTTGGTCCCCATTCCAACAGTGTTGTGATCTATTTGTGCGTGTTAGGATCTAAAGCTGTTGCCAAACATTCTTCTCTTGGATCGGATTCAACTTGTGGCGTTTACATTCTGAGCGTCTCTGTCTTCATCTATCGTGTCCTAACCGAATGCAGCTCGATACCCCGAAACACGTGATCTATATCCTCATATGCTTTCCACTATGCCGCAATTAATCCTTCTGATTAACCTTGTCAGTAACATGGCGTGCTCTCGGGGAAATACGCAATGTCGGGCTGTTACGACGCAGGTCCGAGAATAGTATTGACTCCAAGGCCGAAGGGTCAGTAAGCGCGCTGCGGGGCGTCGTTCTATCAACTGTGGGGGCGGGGTAGGGGACTGCTGTCCCGCTAGACGACTTCATGTGTCCGGGGCGGACCCCCGACCCCCAGCTCTTCTCGATATCTCTGCCTTCTTCTCCCCACCGGAATGACACCTCAACACCCTCCGATGGCCCAAGATCAGCCCCGGGCAGATGATCGGCGCATCCTCGGTCACCTAACAGAACGCGTTCCATTGGTCGCTCTTCTTCCCGGGCTAGTAATGATGAGAATCTACAACAGTAACGACAGGTCGTAGCCCGTTGGCCACGTTTTCCACATAGGCCGACAGGTCGCCTTGCAAATCCTCGGGGCTTTGGCATCTCGCATGCCCTGGCAAGACACCTGGTCAACGGTCACGAGCAATCAAGCCTATCCGAATTCTCCCCGGAGCGTGCACTGGCGTCCGGGCACTGTCGCCGTTCGTCGGGTCACCAACACCAATGTGCGCCCGCATGCGACCATATACAGGCGGGGATACTTTCAATAGTCCACGCGGTGCACCTTAGTTGGGCTCCAGGTCCCACCGGCACCTTGTATGTTCGGCTCTTTCTCGCAATACCAAAGTACTGGGTAAGCGAAGTAGCTTATAAGGAGGAAAATATTGTACGTAGACGGTGAACGCAACGCTGCCCCTGCCTACCATGAAGTTTAGGAATTTGCTGTTGTCTGTATTGCCGTTGGTCGGCTCGGGCAAGTCTCAGAGTTCATCGCTTCTCGTCGCTGCTCTGACATCTATCGACAGTCTACTCGCAGGTCGCTGCGCCCTACGTGGACCCCGGCAACGGATTTGTCTTCGACGGTGTCACAGACCCCGTACACTCGGTTAGCTATGGAATCGTCCTCCCCCAAGCCTCTACCAGCACCGAGTTCATTGGCGAATTTGTCGCGCCTAACGACGCAAAATGGATTGGACTGGCCCTCGGCGGTGCTATGATTGGCGATTTGCTGCTCGTCGCCTGGCCAGATGGTAATAACATCGTCTCTTCAGCGCGTTACGCTACGTATGCGTGTCTTTTACTCATATCAAGGATATGAGAGACTGACTCTCCATTTGACAGTGGCTATACTTTGCCGGCGGCGTACGTGGGACCGACTATCACCACACTTCCGTCGAGCTCCGTCAACTCGACACACTGGAAGTTTGTCTTCCGCTGCCAGAACTGCACAAGTACGTACATCCCCACTCGGTAAGAGACACGTCGCTGAAGTCTACAAATAGCTTGGCCAGGCGGGAGCATCGATCCCACCGGCACTGGCGTCTTCGCATGGGCATACTCCGATGTCGCAGTGGATGACCCCTCCGACCCGAACAGCAGCTTCGCGGAACACACTGACTGTACGTTCGCTTGCGTGTCACTGGTGAACATGAAGGCGCTCATTTCCTGCTACAGTCGGCTTCTTTGGCGTAAATTTCCCTGACGCGCAGAGCTCGAACTACCAGAACTACCTCCAGGGCAACACTGGCACTCCCCCTCCGACATCCGTGCCCAGTGGCCCGTCCAGCACTACCACCACCACCGGCCCCACTGCTAGTGTGAGTACGATATAATTGTGACCTTGCGCGCAACTGATCGCCAGTAGGCCACGCCATTTGACTACATCGTGGTCGGTGCGGGCCCTGGTGGTCTTATCATGGCAGATCGTCTGTCAGAAGCTGGTAAGAAGGTGCTCCTGCTCGAGCGTGGTGGCCCTTCTACTGCGGAGACCGGCGGTACTTACGACGCACCGTGGTCCAAGAGCGCAAATGTGGGTTCCCAAGAGGCCTGCGGCATGATTACGAAAAGCTGACTCTAGATCGTAGCTCACCAAATTTGACGTCCCTGGATTGTTCGAAACATTGTTTACCGATACTGCGCCGTTCTGGTGGTGCAAGGGTGAGTCCAACGCAGCGCATCTTTCCAACTAATCACTAAGAGGAGCCAGACACCAACTTCTTCGCTGGTTGCCTTCTTGGTGGTGGCACCTCGGTCAATGGAGCGTGAGTCGTGTCAATACAATTCGGGAGATCATAAGGGGCCTAACTACGAACATAGTCTCTACTGGTACCCTAACAACAACGACTTTTCCACCGCCAGTGGATGGCCCAGCAGCTGGAGCAACCACCAGCCCTTCACCGACAAGCTGAAACAGCGTCTGCCGAGCACAGACCACCCTTCGGCTGACGGTCAGCGCTACCTCGAACAGTCCGCGAACGTTGTCATGCAGCTCCTCCAGGGCCAGGGCTACTCTCAGATCACAATCAACGACAGCCCGGACTACAAAGACCACGTCTTCGGCTACAGCGCATTTGACTTCCTGAACGGCCAACGTGCCGGCCCCGTTGCCACGTACTTCCAGTCCGCGCTCGCACGCACGAACCTCGTCTACCGCGACCATGTGCTCGTCAGCCAAGTCATACGCAACGGATCGACGATCCTCGGCGTGCGCACGAACGACACCTCGCTCGGACCCGACGGCATTGTGCCTCTCAACCCGAACGGCCGCGTCGTGCTCTCGGGTGGTTCGTTTGGCACTCCGCGTATCCTGTTCCAGAGCGGGATCGGGCCGACGGATATGATCCAGGCGGTGCAGGGGAACCCAACGGCGGCGAAGAACCTGCCCCCGCAGAGCCAATGGATTAACCTCCCAGTTGGGCAGTCCGTGTCGGACAACCCATCGATCAACGTGAGTGCTGCTGCGTGGAGCTAGATAGCGCTCGGAAGTTGATGTGGTGTGGAATAGCTGGTGTTCACTCACCCAAGCATCGACGCTTACGACAACTGGGCGGATGTATGGTCTGACCCTAGGCAAGCTGACGCTCAGCAGTACCTTCAGAGCCGCTCTGGTGTGCTTGCGGGCGCTTCCCCAAAGTAGATTCGCGGGCTCCGCTGTGTCAGGCTGAATACTGAATGATGCTCTCACAGACTGAACTTCTGGAGGGCGTACGGTGGCAGCGATGGTATCACTCGTTACGTACGTCAACATCGGCTCTTATGGCCCGGGCTCAAGTTTAATACTGTTGGCAGGCGCAAGGAACTGTTCGCCCCGGTGCGGCTTCCGTGAACACCTCAGTTGCGTACAACGCCAGTCAGATCTTCACTATAACACTCTATCTGTGAGTGAATGAAAAGCGTCCGAAGCGCCGGATACTTGTTTACATACTACACATTAGCTCCCAGGGCATTCAGTCCCGCGGGCGCATCGGCGTGGATGCTGCATTGAACGCAAAAGCCCTTGTCAATCCTTGGCTAACAAATGCTGTTGACAAGACTATATTGCTCCAGGCCTTGAATGACGTGACATCTACCATGCAGAACGGTAAGAGCTACCGGAGAACCGGCACAAATACAGGCTCACGGTCCGCTTCCCTGCAGTCCAAGGGCTTACGCTGATCACCCCCGACCATACAATGACACTTGAGCAATACGTCGATGCGTACGATCCTGTGAGTACCGGTTCCGCTATTGGTGCCGGAGAATGAATATATACTGATAAGAATGGCGGACACAGGCGACGATGTGCTCCAATCACTGGGTGGGCGCGGCAAAGATCGGCACAAGCCCATCTACCGCAGTGGTCGACCAAAACGCCAAAGTGTTCAACACGGACAATCTGGTGAGTTGCGCGCTCGCCCCGCTCCGACGAACACGCCGCTGACGCAAAGTTGGCATGCCACAGTTCATCGTTGATGCGTCCATCATCCCGTCGTTGCCAGTGGGAAACCCACAGGGTGTGCTCATGTCTGCCGCAGAACAGGCTGCAGTGAAGATCCTGGCATTGGCTGGTGGGCCTTGAGAGGGCTGAAAAGCGATGCGGATACGAGGCAGCTGGATAGCGAGCCTGGAGAGCCGCGTACCGATGTGGTTGTGATACGGAGACAATGGAGAGGCTATAATTGTGGCGTGCGCCGGATGTCAGGCGGGGAAAACAAGGCTGTTCCTAAACGCTCTCGGACCGCGGCAGGCGCAGAATGAAATTACGTGCTGCGTGGGACAGTCAGGGCGTTTGGCCCCGAGCGGGAGCGGGGGGCTTGCACAGACCGGTGCAGACATCTGGCCATCTCCATCGTTCATTTTGCGGGCACGCGGAGGGGGCATGGCGATCGAGAGGACCGGGAGAACGCGAGGGCCGAGCGCGGGGCATATAGATGTGATAGAACACACCGCCTGGTCTTGGCGGGGGGAGAAAGGAAGACTGGAGAGAGCAGCTGCAGCCCGAGAGGCCTGAGCCTGTGCCAGCTAGGGTCACAGTATAGTACAGTCAGTACTGAGAGCAAGAGACGAGCAGGAGCCGAAAGCGGCTGACGGCGCCAAAGCGCAGGGGAGAGGTCGGAGCTTGGCTCGATCGACGATTCGCCGTCCAGCTCAACCATCTCGCTCTTTTCCACGACGCCCCCGACGACGACAACGGCGAGAACAACAAGCACCCCCAGCCATCGATGGATCCAATCACAATAGGTGACCCTTCGCCCTCTGCCCGGCAGTCCATTCTGGGCTCCTTTCTGCGTGCAAGGCCCCGCGGCACCTCCCAGTCGCACCCCTCTCCTCCACACGACGCTGTCACCAGAGACTCTCCACCTCCCGCCATCGTCCCCGCTGACCACACCTCAGGACACCGTCGCCGACCAGCCGCCGCCCAGCCAGCGACCGCAAACCTCCAGCACTCCGTCTCACAGTCAAACTCAACCCCAGGTTTTTCCCAGATGCTTCGCAGACGACGCTCAGCAGGCACCGTCGCCGCCGCCTCTTCCCATGCCCCCGCCGTAGCCGTCGCGCGCACTGTCACTGGCCCCGCCACATCCTCGTCGAACCCACCCGTCGTGGGTACCGGTCCATCGCACCGCATCCGCCTCGTTCCCCACCTAGACTCACGCCGATCCCTCCGGTTCGATCCCATCTCTCGCGACGTCCGCGAGGGCGACACCCCGCTGCGCATAGGCCGGTTTACTGATCGCTCAGGCCTCGGGCTTGCCGCAGCGAACGCGATGGGCTCCAACAAGCTCGCATTCAAGAGCAAGGTCGTGTCTCGTGCGCACGCGGAGATCTGGGTCGAATCCGGGGGCAGGTTCTTCATCAGGGATACCAAGTCCAGCAGCGGCACCTTTCTGAACCACGTCCGCCTCTCGCCAGCGAACAACGAGTCGCGCGCTCACGAGCTCAAAGACGGCGATCTGCTTCAGCTCGGTGTCGATTACCAGGGCGGGACAGAGGACATCTACAAGTGTGTGAAGATTAAGGTCGAGGTGGGCAGGGAGTGGCAGAACCACACGAATCCCTTCAAGTAGGTTGCGATTCCTCCAGGTTTCGCACTTGTCCTCATGGCTTTCGTAGCGCCAACGCCTTCAAGCAGCTCAAGTCGATCGCGATCCCCCAGACTGTGGCTTCTGGAAAGAAGGTGGCCTCCAAATCTGCTCTTCCGGACTGCTGCATCTGTGCGTATCTCCATCATCTACGCGAGTTACACATACTCATCGCATCCATCGAAAGGCCTCTTCGGTGTGACGATCCACCAGGCCCTTTTCATTGCGCCATGCTCGCATGCATTCCACTATAAATGCATTCGCCCGCTCCTCGAAACTCATCACCCCGCCTTCTCTTGCCCGCTTTGCAGGACATTTGCCAACTTGGAGGAAGACGTCGAAGTGGAGGTAGAGATAGACTTTGACGCGCAATCGATCGCCGAAAGTTCAGCTGCGATCGCGGCAGTCGCAGTCGCTGCAACTGCTGTGGGCGACCGCCCGAATACTGGAGATGGGAGCAGTCGCGAGCGCGAAAGGGACGTTGGGGCGGAAACAGAAGTCGAGGTCGACACTGGGAACAGCCGCCTGGGCACCGGTGCTCGTGCTCGTCGTGCTCCTCCACCGCCGGGCGTATCGCGTGCCACTTCGGCCGCCGTCGCAGAGGACCTCGACGCCGAGATGGAAGATATGGTCATCCTACCGCCACTACCGGAGAACCATGGTGCGCTCGCCATCCAGGAATACCATGACGGAGATCGAATGGATCTAAGGGAGAACTCTGATTCTCCTGTGCCTGTTCCGGGCCCTGCTCGTTCCAACGGACGCGGAACACCTGGCGGATACTCGGAGGGCGAGTACGAGATCGAAGGGGGTGCAAGCGATGGTAGCGGACACGCTATTGAGCTGGTGGGCTCTGGCAAGCGGAAGCGGTGACCAGCTCGCCTATATACCCTTCCCTCCTCCGCCGTCTCGTCACGACTCACCAGGTGACCGTGGCGGACATGGACACGGACAACTGTCTGGCACCACTGCCGTATACCTCCCCTCTTCCCTCGGTTTCATTCGTCCTCGTATGTTCCCGTCTGGCACTCGCGACTGTATATTCTCCGTTGTACCTGGATCATCGTAGAAGTGTTTTTGTGCTTTCATGATAGCCTGTCCCTCCGTGTGGATCCCATATGTCTCCCCTTTATGAACACGACAGTACAGTACACATATGTATGACTATAATATTCGAGTAATCGCGCAACACCCTAGCCTCTCTTCCCCCCGTGTGCCTCTCTGCCCCTTCGACCTTACCAGCACCGGCTGGCGTGGAAGACTGGGACGGCGAGTGCGGGGATGACGAGTACGGTGAGGACAGGCGCGGGCGTTCCAGAACAGGACGGAAGCGGGAGAAATTGGGGGCGCGTGATTGGATCGGGGGAATGCGGCCGAAGAGACCGGGGTAGCTGGCGCGCTCGGAGGCATCTTCCCCTCTGCTCAATCTCGTGCACTGTCCACTCCGTCTTCATCCTCCTCCTTGCCCTCCTCTGCCAACCAGCCATGCAGTCTCTCGTCGCTGCACACACCAGTGTGCTCAAGCGCTCCACGCGCGGTTTCGCCTCGTCGGCGGCGCGGGCCCAGGCCACGCCTGTCCAGAAGCCCGTCTTGAACAAGGAGTTCAAGATCTACCGCTGGGTATGTGGCCATGTTACATCTCGCTCATTTTGTGAGCAACGAGGGCTGAGAGTGTGTGTGTGTTCCTAGAACCCTGATGAGCCGGCGAACAAGCCGACGTTGCAGACCTACACCGTAGATCTCAACCAATGCGGCCCTATGGTGAGCCCGCTTTACCTCCTTTCCGTATGCACCCGGTCGACCGAAGCTGACCATGGTGACCTCTGCGTTTAGATTCTTGATGCTCTCATCAAGATAAAGAACGAGATGGACCCTACGCTCACTTTCCGGCGGTCCTGCCGTGAGGGTATCTGTGGCTCCTGCGCTATGAACATCAACGGCCAGAACACCCTTGCCTGCCTCTGCAGAATTGACCGGACGGCGTCCAAGGACACCAAGATCTACCCTCTCCCTCATAGTGAGTTGGTTCAAGAATGTGTGCGAGGTTTGAGCGAATGTTGATTTCCGGCCAGTGTACATCGTCAAGGACCTGGTGCCCGACCTCACTCAGTTCTACAAGCAATACAAGTCCATCGAGCCGTACCTGCAGAACGACAACGCCCCGACAGACCACGAGCACTTGCAGTCGCCGGAGGAACGGAAGAAGCTTGACGGGTGAGTGTTCAGTTCTGTCGTTTCCAAACATTGGTCGCTGGCCTTGTCCATATATGCGCGAGCTTTGTTACGTCATTGCAAGTAAGTCGCGCGTATGTGAACGACAATTGACATTCTTGTTTCCGCAGCATGTACGAGTGCATTTTGTGCGCGTGCTGCTCAACCTCCTGCCCGAGTTACTGGTGGAACCAGGACGAGTACCTCGGCCCTGCCACCCTCATGGCCGCGTACCGGTGGATGGCGGATTCTCGGGTACGTGCACCCTTTCGGCTGTATGCGCCAAGCGAGTTTCTAACTGCCGTTTCCCGGTAGGACACGTACAAAGCACACCGCAAGGAGAAGATGCAGAACGAACTCAGTCTTTACCGCTGCCACACTATTTTCAACTGTTCACGTACCTGCCCGAAGGGTCTGAACCCTGCTGCCGCCATCGCCAAGATGAAGCTCGAGCTCGCTGCGGAGTAAATCTTCCGTCCCGCGTTCCACGCAGTGAGTATGGGCGCATCTGAAGCAACTCATGGCAGTTGGGTAGTACGAGCTGTCTCCGCGACAAGTGTAGGGATCAATGTCGCGGACTCACACGGAGTGGACTGCCCAGGGGGGTACCTACAAGGTCGTACACTAGTCCCTCGTCGTGTCATTTATAGTATCATCAGTCTTGACCCCTCACGCTTTCGGACGATGACGACCGGGGAGCGCATTGGTCAGACAAATCTGTTTATCTTTCATGAGCGGACCCTTTGTACGTCTTATAGCTAACACATGCATATTGTGGAGGTGGGCAGCGGTCTGGCCAATGACCATCGTCGCATCTGACAACGTCAAGAAGCGCCCGTATTCTACCGGAGGGGAGGTATCGACTGGTGCGATCAACTTTACAGACTGCTGCCTTTGAATGTCTCAACCCAGGCACGCGCCGCCCAACTCGGTTATCCAAATCCATTTTATGGGTGAGTGTCCGTTTATCAACTTCCTGAAGAAACTGCTTGATTTGATCTGCTCTAGCAGTCGGGCAGCACGCATCGATGTCCTCCCCTTTTGCAACATCTCCGGACCTAGGGATGATGAATGCGCCAGGCGTGCCGTACCCGAGACACTCAACCACGTGAACCATTCTCACGTCGGCTTGCGCTTGCACAAACGGAGGAACTGTGGAACGACGCCCCCGCCTCTATTGCCCTTCTACTCTCACCCTGCGCTGGTCGAAGACAATGCTCTATTGCGCTATCTGCCCCCTATCGATTCTTTCCGCTGAGAGCTCTGCCGTATTCCCACCTACGTCCGGGCCGTCGACTCAGCCTACGCTGGGTCCCCACGGCCTATTCGGGACGTTAGCACGAACTCAATCGCATGGGGTTTCGCCATCCATTCACGCCCGCCTATCTGCGACTTCGGGCCTGGGTCTCGGGTCAGATAGGAAGGCCGTCGTGAAGGTTCCCCTTGGTGCCGTCAGCGAACGACGCCCCCGTGCGATGGAGCTCACAGTATGTCGCGACTTGGCGCGATTGTTGGGCGGGGACCCTGCACAAACGTGACCCAGCGAAGTCATTCTGGCTCTGTTCGTGCGGCGTCGCAGTCGTCAGATGGACAGGACACGGGGCCTTGTGCGCCGCGCCGTCTGTCTTGCCATCCGGCTTTCTCCTGTGACGATCAAGTTCCACTTGCTCTTCTGTGATCATGGCGTTTTGCAGCGACGTCCGTGCGGAAAGAACCGCTGCGAGCCGTGGTGGACGTGTTCTCGTGGAAGTGGTGGGAATCTTTAGGGTATGCATGCTCCGTCCTTCCTGCCACCAGAAATACCCGCTGACGCCCTATCGCTCAGAACACTGGGCCGTTTTGGGCCGCCCCTCGCGTCTCATCCCAGGATTTGCAGCAGAAAGCTCCTGAGCAGTGAGGTCATGCGACAAAGTAAGCGGGGCATCATGCATCCGATTGTGCGCGGTCACTCTCGGTCATCGCGATGCAATCTCTCCGCAGCCTATGTCACCCGCACCCTGCCAGGTGCTAGCAGCATGTCATACCTGGGGCAGCATCGCGAGGCCCGAAGCCTCGGTGTTGGAGAGCTTGACAAACCCCTGAACGGTGAGAGGATGCTGACAAGCGTCACGTGCAGACTTACCGGAGATCGTAGGTGTCCTATGTCGGTTTCTCAATACGAGTATCCCGCCCGGTTCACACAGAATATCCACCGGGTCCGTGATCGGCTGACTTGTCTGTCTGCTCCTCAGGGTTAGGTTGAGGAGGCCGGACCACCGAGGGCAGCCAGGGGTTTTGGCGTACAAATACCCCTCATCCCATTCGCACACCCCTCGTTGAGCCGCTTCTCTCACCTCCACTTTGACCATCCTCCTCCCGTTACAAGTTACAATTATGCCGTCCCAGGAGGTATTCAAGTCTCAGGATGGTGCCGTCTACACGACGTCGATGGGTGCCCCTGTTGCGGAACCCTACGCCGCTGAACGCATCGGGAACATTGGCCCTCTCCTGCTGCAGGGTGCGTGTCGATCTCACCGTAGGACCCGATTCAAACAATATTGACGGTTCCGCGCAGACTTCCACCACATCGATCTCCTCGCTCACTTCGCTCGCGAGCGTATTCCTGGTGCGTATTCTAGCTACTGCGGCGCTCTGATGCGTGAGCAACGCCGTTGACGTCGTCTATGTGCGTCATTGTACACTCCGCGGTGTGCAGAACGTGTCGTGCACGCCAAGGCTGCGGGCGCGCATGGCTATTTCGAGGTGACGCACGACATCACCGACCTCACGTGCGCTGCGCTCTTCAAGAAGGTCGGCACGAAGGCGCCGGTCACCATGCGTATCTCGACCGTCGGTGGCGAGTCAGGTTCCGCGGACACTGCCCGAGACCCTCGAGGTGTGTGACGATGGCTCTTTTGCGTGGCACTGTGCCGACGTTTCCCCGATCCCGATGAAGGTTTCGCAATTAAGATCAAGACGGAGGAAGGGAACCTCGACTTGGTTTGCAACAACACGCCGGTGTTCTTCATCCGTGACCCCGCCAAGTTCCCGCACTTCATTCACACCCAAAAACGTGACCCACAGACTCACCTCAAGGATGCCGACATGTTCTGGGTCAGTGTGTTCGTGCATAGACGGCATCGGAATACATGTTTACGCTTCCGTGCAGGACTACCTGTCGCAAAACCCAGAGTCCATCCACCAGATCATGATCCTTTTCTCGGACCGTGGTACCCCTGACGGTTATCACAACGTGCACGGCTACTCCGGTCACACCCTGAAGTTCGTCAACGCCAGCGGCGAGTTTGTCTACGTGCAGATCCATGTTCGCAAGGACGGCGGCTTCAAGACCCTCACCGATGCGCAGGCGACGAAGCTTGCAGGTGAGAACCCGGAGTATGGTCTCCAGTACCTATTCGAGGACATCGAGAAGGGCAACTTCCCCTCGTGGACGGTCTACGTGGTAAGTACCCTTTAACTCATGATCGGCGCTGAGATGGACAGCTCACGGGAGACGCGCAGCAAACCATGACCCCCGCTCAGGCGGAGAAGTTCCGCTACAACATCCTCGATCTGACCAAGGTTTGGCCGCACGCCGACTACCCGTTGCGCCCAATCGGCAAGATAGTGCTCAACAAGGCCCCGGACAACTACTTCGCCGAGATCGAGCAGGCTGCGTTCTCGCCTTCGCACCTTGTTCCCGGCATCGAACCTTCCGCCGACCCCGTGCTGCAGTCTCGTCTCTTCTCCTACCCCGACACCCACAGGTATATAAGACCTTTCCAGCTTTCTGGCGCTGCATGATGTTCACGACTACGACAGGTACCGTCTTGGTGTCAACTATGGCCAGCTGCCCACCAACGCCCCCATCGCTCCCGTTGCGAACTTCCAGCGCGACGGCGCCATGACCTTCAACAACCAGGGTTCCCGCCCGAACTACCAGAGCAGCATCGTGCCTCTGACGTACAAGCCCAAGCCGTACCAGAATGTCCAGCACGAGCTCTGGCTTGGTCATGCGCAGGCGCACCTGAGCGAGATTACTGAGCGTAAGTTCCCGCCTCGTGATCGAGCAACTTCCCCACTGACACGGTCTGTCGCACGTGTAGTCGACTTTGAGCAACCGCGTGCGCTCTGGCAGAAGGTTTTCAGCGACACCGACCGGGACCACTACGTCAGCAACGTCGCCGGTCACCTCAAGGGCGCGAAGAGTGCGGAGATCAAGGCCAGGCAACGTACGTCCCATCCCTTTTGCCTTGTACGTTTGCCTAATCACGCTACTGCAGTCTCCGTCTTCGCCACCGTCGACCAAACGCTCTCCGACCGCATCGCGGACGCCATCGGCGCGCCCAGAGTGCAGCCTCTCAAGGTGAAGTCCGCTTCGGAGGCCATCGTCTACAAGGTCAAGGCTATTTGAGCGGTCGCGTTCTGAGTGGGCTCTTGTGCGGCAGTGGACAGTCCGTGTCTTGAGATTTACCAAGTAGTATTCGTTGTGCTTGTACCAGTAGAAGCAGCAGGAATAGTAGTGTAAGGTTTTCATGGTGTACGCTCGCACTTTTGGCCCGCCCTGACTTCATGAGATCTGAACACGGTATTTTCATACGATGCATCACGTTACGCTCGTAGAGTAGGTCTATAGAATGTGACAATATCATTCCCAACTGCATGGCGCTATATCGACAGATGTTATCAAAATGTGGTTTCTAGTAGAGACGATGCGAAGCTTATTGCAGGCGTGTAGTTTCGTACTTGGCGTGCTGCCAGTGCAATCATCTGTTGGATACACTCTCAAAAATTTCCTCACCAAAACGGAGACTCGAGGAGACTCGAGGAGGGTCACCGGTCACCGAGGAGCCCGAGAGACGATGCCAAGGGCGTCTGGTGACGAACGAGGCGCTTATATTGATATAAACTGCACAGTACCACTCGGGGATTGCCGACAGGAAACCTTGTGTCGGTGTAGGCTACCGATCTCAGCGGCAACAGCAACTCCAGCAACTCCTCAAGCAAAATGTCGAAACGCGGTACGTACTATCTCATCTCTGACGGAGAATCCATATGTTCACGGTGTGCTAATGATGGTCTGTCTTTCCAACAGGTTCGTATTCGTCGTCTGGGGTTATCTTATGTCTTGACTGGTCCTGACTTAGTGGTGTCTATCTCTTGCGGATTAAACAGGTTCGGGTGCCTCTGGCAACAAGTTCCGGATGACCATGGGTCTCCCCACTGGTGCCGTCCTCAACTGCGCGGACAACAGCGGCGCTAAGTCTCTCTTTGTTATCGAGGCGTACGGCACTGGGTCCCACCTCAACCGTCTCCCTGATGCCGGTGTCGGCGACATGTTCGTCGCCTCCGTAAAGAAGGGAAAGCCTGAGCTGAGGAAGAAGAGTGAGTCTATCATTTATCATATTTGAAGTTTAGGAGGACGAACGGAGTTGCGCATACTCGACAACACTCCTCGACAACTGGACTGGTGTAAGGATGATGTTAACGAGGAACCATTTGCACAGCGATGCCCGCTGTCGTTGTCCGCCAGCGCAAGGCATGGCGCCGGCGAGATGGTGTCTTCCTCTACTTCGAGGTTCGTATCTTTCCCCATGATTCCATGATCAAACATTCACCTTATTGTAGGACAACGCCGGTGTCATTGTTAACCCCAAGGGCGAGATGAAGGGCTCTGCCATCACGGGCCCCGTCGCAAAAGAATGCGTAAGTCGCTGCAACATATCGCAGTCCATCTATGTTCTTGTACTCATTCATCTGCAGGCGGATCTCTGGCCGCGTATCGCGTCGAACGCAGGTACCGTCGTATAAACCCGTTCCACTGTTGTCGCATGCTTGTATTCCTATGGTTATGACCGCCCCTACGATTTCGGCCCTTCATGAACATGACCATCATCTGGAAGTGAGAATGCTCATATTGCACAACCTTGTACTGCATGCGTGAACCTCTATCACCCATTTCTTGGAGTGTGATATTGTCAGCTTGCAACAGCTGTGCTCTGTGAGCATCGCATGCGTCCACGAAGCGGCATATATTGCCCTGTACACCCCACCCCCTACGGGATATGCGATGTTTCCACCCATGTTTCAAACCTCTGGGCCTCGGATCGGATAAATCGAATCGGGCGTACGAATAGACCGATTCGCTTCTTACTGCGACACGATTAAAGCTATGACCGTAGGTAGTGTTGATGCGCACATGTGTACATTTTGCAATTGGACCTGGCCCGGATCAGACCCCACAAGTACTACAATATCACAAATGCCGTATAACCTCAACCAAAAGACTGACCACATGCCATCAGCACTCTGTTCATCATGCGCTCGTCCCATATGGCTTGGACTTCACAAGGCGTACACCGGAGAGCGCAGCTTTCCTTGCGGGCGGAGGGCGTGCAGGCGGAGGCGAAGGGATAGAAGTCGGTACTGTCGTGAGCAGTGTAGTGGCCGATTTGCTGCGTGGCTGGACTGTCGACTGAGGCAAAAGGGGTAGGGCAGGGAGGTGCTGCGTCCTACCGTTCCCACGGGACGCTGCGCGTGCAGACGTTGTACGTGCGGGCGCATATCGCGATGAGGGAGTGATCACGTTAGCGAGTGGCTTGGGCGGCAGCGAGGGGTGGCCTGACGAGAGCGGCCCTGCACTAGACCCCTCGCCTGAGCCCTCGAGCTGGCGCAGCTTCGCCTCCATTCTTGCGATTTTGGCGTCGGTTCTGCGGGAGAGGAATAGTCTTAGAAAAGGAAGTTGATGGCGCGAACTCGCGCGCGGGATGCTCACGCGTCTGACCGCCCTGCCCCTGCGCTCTTGAGCATGCTGAGCGTCGTGGGCTTTCCGACATCGCTGACAGGCCGGCGCGACCTTGTACCGAGACCCTGCATGCCCGCGGCGTCGATCGGCGCTTGGTTCGCGTACGTTACGACGAGCTTGCGGCCGCGGAGTAGCTTGTCGTTGGCGTGTACAAGCGCCTTCTCAGCATCCTAGCAAGTAGCGGTGATTCAAATGTGAGTATCTGTCTACGGAACTGCCGCGAACCCCGGGTTTCGCTTTGGACGGAAACCAGATGCGCATGTGGTCGTGTACGGGTACAGTACCATGCAGGAAAAACCCGGGGTGAGCGCGCGCCGTTGGAGAGCGGAGAAAGGGACGTACGTCTCTGTTGGCAAACTCTACGAAGGCATAGCCCCGTGGTTTTCCTTTGAGGGGGCCGGATTTGTGGAACAGATAATCGAGCTTCGATACCTTGCCGAACTTCGAGAACAATTGGAGGAGAGTGTACCTTGCGATCGGAAGCGTCAGCAGGGAGCAGCGCCGCGGTGTGAGGATAACGCACTCATCCACGGTTGGGTGCAAGTTGCCTACGTAGAGCCTATCCTTGAGAATCGTCCGCGGCTGCACGGTGGAGGACGAAGAGGACGCGAGTGGCACTGCAAGCTCGGAGGGTGCGGGGTAAGACAGAAGCTGGTCCAGCGCGTCCGATGGTGAGCTGGCGCTGTTCTGGATGGTTGCTGCGCTATGCGCTGCCGATGGTGAGCGTTCAGTAGGTGATTCCATAAGATCTAGCAAGGCAGGAGAGGAGATGAGCGACCGACTGCTGGCGGTGAAGGGTTTCGGCGGAAGAGAACGCAGGCGGCAGTCTGGCGGTCTGCTTGAAAGAGACGCCCATAGGTGATGGAGGCGCCTATGTGTCTCCCGCGAGGTTTCTTCCTGCACGGCCGCCACGACCGTCCATTGTCTGCCGGTTTCTCACCTCCCGCGAAGCAATCAGCGCTCTCGTGTCTATCTGGTGGTTCGGTTCTAAAGGGGCTCGCTCTTGTGGGCCTCTCTATGCGAATATGAAGCGAATATCCGACTCGACTCGGACGTACAGCTCAGACACCTGACTGCGGCATTGCTATTGCAAGGGACGCTGACAATGAGTTCTATGGCTCATTAGGTCACTGGTCTGGCCTGGGTCCATCGATCCCACCATCTCATTGAAGGGCAGGCGCTCCGCTTACTGTCTGAGAGTCTTTCATCGTACACATCCCCGTGGTTCCGTAGCGCCCATCGCAGACGGCGACATTACCGACACGACGCCCTTCTTCGGGGGAAGTATACGTGCAGCGTTTGAGGGCGCGCTCTCGTGAAGGGTTGCGTGTCTCGATACTCACCGCGTGCCATGCTGTGCGTCAACGGTCAACAGGGTGCGGGACACGGCGCGCCGCGCGGGAACACTCAACTGCAATGATATCGCTTACGGCACATCTAGCCATGAAGCTCAGATAATAAATCCGCATCTGAAAAGGCCCTGAACGCGTCGGCAGAATCTGGTCGAGGCACTGATGGTCTTTTTTTCGAGGTTGAAGGCCCCCTCAAGGCGCCCCCAGGGCCATCCCTGGGCGCCGTGTATCAAGCATAGTACTTCATAACGATACTGGCAAACTCTAGCCGTAGGTAGGCCACTCCGCGCCGGTGCCGTCTACAATGACTCACAGATCGGCCGTCCTCGGTCAGAACACATTCGGAACCACACAGATCAGCGCCCATAAACCTACCCACCGCCTGGAGCGGTCTGTGGGACTTGCTAAGACGGGCAGGCAGTGTTCAGTTGCCGGCCGCGCAAACCCTTTCAAAAACTGAAACAAGAGGTAAACCCTGGATGAAAATCACTTGTAACTTACCCATACCACCATAAGTCAGCAGAAAGGTACCTATCGTTTCGACTGTTCGCGGGTGTCTATGTGCCCGTTGCCGTCTCTCGAGCTCACGCTCTGACTGAGGGTCATGTCGCTATCCGTTCGCCGCCCAATTAGCTTCTTAGGCTTTGTTCTGGCCATGTGTTGCCCAACGCAAAGAGCAGAAGCCATCTCGTGCTTGCCGTGCGGTTGTTCTTTCGAAAATCTGACAGGGGTTATTCCTCGCTCAAACTTACCGTTCACTGCAGTCGCTGTTGTCATATCGGACGCCATCGCCACTCGCGCTAGACGGCATCCGAGTAGTGCCCACCGATCCCGTCGCAAGTCGTTGTCGTGTAGGTACGCTTGGTCCGCCCCAGCGGGGATGCATTATAGGCGAGTTTTCTCAGCATATGCCCCGACTGATGATCAGCGGACTGCCGGAATCAGACGTCAGTTGGTTTGGGTGCATTGTATACGCACGACAGCGTGCGGCTTGCCCACGGTCGCACTGGACGCGTTCCCAGCGTGCGCGGAACCCGCGCGCATGCAAATGTCTGTGGGTGGGGCAAATTACCTCAGGAGGCTCGAGTCTGTGTCGTTGTAGTCTGTAAACAGCCTCATCCGATTGCGCCGGTGTTCCCATGGGAGACCACGATTTGAAGGAGAGCGACGAAAACAACGTAGCTTTGCAGCACGATAACCAAACTAGGGAAAGCGAGTATGCACAATCAACAACGCGAGATACACGAAACCAAGTCCGAACACAGCATGACACGACATGCTCAGTCGCAAAACGTGCCAACCCGTGTAGCTCGTTCACGAGCGATCAGGAAGTGCATGTCCTAACGTGAAGAACTTCACGAAGGTAAAGGCTGCCCCTCAGCCTGTTCCTAAAAGTGCTTTTTTGATTTTTGATGCCTTCCCAGGGCATCCGGCCGCGAAAACGTCTTGTCGCACACCTTACATACTGACCCTGGTTTGTCCGCAGAGTGTATGTCTAGGTGCCGTTTGACATCGTGTGAGCGCGTGAAGCACTTGCCACATAGCGGGCAGCAAGATCCCTCAAGCCGAGAAGTCTTGCGCCTCACACTTGCTTTAGGCCGCTTGTTGTTGGCCCCAGTGGCGACCCCAAATGTCGCTTGCCCCATGTAGTCGCCGGAGCGGTCGCCATCGTCCTCCGCATCGGTCTCGCCCTCCGCGTCGACGTCACCGACGTACTCAGGCTCGGGGTGGGATGGCAGATGGAAAATGATCTTCCCAGGACGGGACGACGACTTGCGCGCAGAGGAGGCTCTGCCCGCCGCGCGAGAGGGGCGAGGGGCTCCGGAAGGTCCCTCGAGTTGCGCAGACGGCGAACTCTCCGACGCGGGCGGCGTGTCGGCTTTCGCGCGTGAACGCGTGACGCGCGGAGCGGGCAGCCAATACGGTGGCAAACCACGCTCGGTGCGCTTTGCGCGACGTGCGCGCCGGATGTGGCGCGTAGACGATGGCGCCGACGACATGTTCGACGGACTCTCAGTCTTCAGGTCCTCTGAGAGCCGGAACATGCGCGCGTCTTCGCAAGAGGGGATGTCTGCACACCCGACGCCCTGCTGCGTCTGGTCAGGCAGGACACGACTCTCCGGGGGGGTGAGCATGGGCGAGCCCACGTCAGCACCATAATCCTCGAACACGGCGGCCTGAGCGTTTTCCTCGTGAAAGAGCCCGCCGCGTGCGTGTGCGACAGGCGATAGTGGGGAGAGCTCGTACTGGATATCCCCCCAGGATTCCCTGGGGTCGATGTCCGTGGCGATCCAGGGATACTCGTGCACAGAGGAAGCCCCACCGAGGATTGGGCTAGGGACCCGATAGATATCGGGGGAAGAGGCCGTCTTCGGAGAAGGCGTTGGGGGTACGCCGCTGGATGCAGTGAGAGGGGTATAATTGAGAGTGCCGTATCCTGAAAGTGGAGAGTCGAAGGGGTCGATCTCTGGGGACCATCCCATCCTCTCATAATCATCCCCGAACCCAGCAGGCTATAAGGCACATAAATGTCAATATGGCTAATGGAGGTAGATAATGAGGGACGTACGCAGTCCCCGAGCATTGGTGAATATGACAGACCGAAGGGGAAGATCGAGGATTGGGCGAGATGATTGGTGGGGAGCTCGACTCTGGCGTCCTGGGCGTGGGAGACTTCGCCCAAAGTGTGATGAGACGCTTCCGTCTGCGCCCTGTTGAGAATAAATCAGCTAAGCGGAGGCCCGAGGATCAAAGCACAGCTAAGCCTACTTACGAGAGGGAAAAAGACGCGTTGAACGCGCCTGAATGCGCCGGCATCGCAGCGCTGGAGATCAAGAGAGGTGTCAATGCTAAAGGCGCGCTATCTACATCACAGAGAGGGAGTAAGGCGAAGCTCATGATCGGGTCTTCATGCGAAGAGGGGACCATGTTGCGAGGGAGAATATCTGCTGAGGCGGGCATGCGCAGGGAGGTGGTTGAAACTGAGGGCAAGCGTCCGTATCGTTTATATTATCTTTCTGTAGGTCCACACCGCCCACGAAGCGCTCGAAGCCTCAAGGGCTGCGTGCATATAGATTTCCTTGGGACGTGCCCGAAGCCGGCAACGCTGTAAATCGGACCGGGAGGGTAAGGAAGATGGGATCGGTCGTTGGGAACTCCAGACCTGACAAGAAAAGAAACGGATTTATCCTGGAATCACAATAGCATGCGCAGTTCCTGGGGTTGCCAGCCCCGGATTTCTCCGTCTGGAAAAGATCTGCGTCATCTAAAGTATCGACGTCCCCCGCTGAGTTGGGACACGGCGCAAAGACGTTGGGGATGTCCAATGTACGATTGTGCATCCCGCGCAAGCTACCGTGCGGCAAAGGCAGTGAACAGGGAGCGCTCTTAGCCCACAACAAATTCAGTGAAGCCCGGGGAGTGACATCTGACGCGCTTGATGATTAGCGAACTGCACAGAACACAACCTCCAGAAAGCTCCAACGAGAGAGTGATCAGAACTGGCGGCTTGGACGAGACGCTCGTGGCAAGAGCAGAACAACCCCTTTTCCAAGAGACGGGGAGAATATGAGCAAGTTAGGAGTGTGGGAACAAGCTGCGGGAAAATCTCAGATCACGCACACGCCGGCCTCGGCGCTCGGCGGCCACTTGAAAGAATTCTACTGATGCCTTGAAGCATTATCGTCTGCTGCGCTACTACAGCAAACACACTGCAGAGCACAGCCGACGTGCCTAGTCAAGGGCACTGTGGCGAAACAGGCAACACCGCCAGCATTGGAAAGTAGGTCTCCAGGCCACTTCGTGTCTGCCATGCGTAAGACTCACCTCAGACCAGTAGGAGGTTGGCTTCATAGCTGTAACATGTTGATTAGCCATGCTCACTGGCGTACGGGTATGTGTTCTGATTCGGTTATCGAGTATGATTGCCTTGTAGGTATAGCTGATTTCCGCTGTCTACGGACTCCGGGCACTGATCAGAGGACCACAGAGCTGCTCTATAGTCTGTTACTATCTGTTTTTTCAGCTCAATGTAAAGATCCCTTGGTCGTGCTGGCATGTGGTAGAGAGTAGGTAAAAAGGAACGGGATTGCACTCGTAGCAAGGAGCAATCAGGCCCTTCCCACGGGAGAGCGCCAGGACCCACAGACACCCACCGAGGGACGAATTCCCTTAAGCAGGACTCTGCCACATTAATGGTTTATGCTCGGACCGGCTCAACGTCTACCGGCCTCAGGAGAGCCCCTCGTGATATTAGTAACGAGACTTATTCTGCTGCTTCTCCCCAGCCGTCGACCACCAGCCAGCTTGACTCTGGAGTAGTATATCTCAGTCAAAAGGTCTACGACTCTGCATGAATACCATGTAATCTTTTCCAGCGTTCCGGCAGCAGATAATTCACCGATGCGGTTCGCGCGACGGGCGGCCACCGGTTGGGTCAATTCACTTGTGAGTGTCAGGGTTGCACCATGCTTGGCAAGAAGGCTATCTGCCGCTTTCGCATAAAGTGAAAGCCGCTCTCCAACAGTACTGAGCTGATGGCGGAGGGGGCACTGCACTGCAGACATTTCTGGTTGCTTCTGCAAGGATGGGCTCCGTCCGAGCACCCTCGGCGGAATCCTTCGATGGCGCATGGGAAACACCCCTAAAATAGCGCACACCTGGGATCATTGAGTTCAAGGGTGCAGTATTGTTGGTACTCACAACGACCTGTCACGATAAGAACCGCCACGCTCCCATCTTCCCTATTTTGCAAAGGCTCAATTGTGCGTAAGCTTCGCCGCTCGCACATCGTTTCCCCCATGGGCAGTTGCCAATCCGCCTATCGAAACTTAACGTTTCGCGCTCGAGAATCGTCGCAACAAGGATTCTCACATTCCCATGCCCTCTCACACCCTCGTGTTCATATTTCCTATCACAGCTCAAAGCTGATTCCGGGTTTATCACGAGGGGCATTGGCCCGTATTCCGGTCCAGGATAGGCTAGAAATAGCTCCAAAACTAGATTCCTGTCATGGTCCAGAACCTCAGTCAGTAAGTTTACTTATCGGATAACAAATGACACTAGAGTGGCGCTTTATCCGCCATTGTCTAGGTTCCTAACCTGTGTCCGGTCCTGACCAGGAGTCCATTTCCGGGCCTATTCCTGGCCTATTCAGGACCGGAATATGGTCCAATGCCCCTCGTGTATCCTGCTTATCATCGACAAAAAGGTGCTTTCCATAGGATCCTGCTGATCTTTCACAGGTTTTCGAAGTCAGTATGCTGAGTCAGAGGTGCTCAACTATGACTAATATAGGCAGGTAGATGCATTCAATTGAAGGCCGGCCACACACGTCAGCGCCGGCCACGCAAGGTGAGCTTTATAATGAGGCACACTGATATCTGAACCGCCCGGTGGCCGGAGGAAATGAGCAGGCTGTCACGCTGCAAGATTCCTAACTACAATCTAGCACAAGGTACTGTATGGGATCGGGGTCGATCTTCAAAATTGTGGTTTGATTAAAATGCACAAGCAGTCGAGAAGGGGCTCGTGAAGTCACGCTGATTGCACAATATCAGCGCGGGCGCTCCGCTCATGAAGTCCGATGCAAGACACACTCCCATCTGCACTATTGTCAACTCTGAGGGAACGTGCCCACTCTGGAAGACTCCATGGGACGGTCGTTATTTTATGTATGATGTGTGAAAACAATGTGCAGATGGACGGTCACAGTCGACGGCATGAAAGACCTGCTCATTGTACATATGATATAAACATCTCTTCCACTCCAACTACTGAATTTCAAGCGGTAACCGGATTCAGTGTTGCCACCCAGACATCCATGGTGCGTACACTCTCTCCCTGGTCTTGCAGTAACCCATATGCCCCTAGGACGGCGTCTCCAGCTGCCAACACTACTAATCTCTCCCTCCCGTCCTGTACGGCTTTCTCGACTTCAGCCATAAAATCACCGCTGAGGACCCACCCGACCTCCCACTTTCCATCCAACATCCCCTCTGGTACATTCTGGGTCGTCTGCTTTGCAACCGTCCAGCCTGTGGTGGCAGCGGTGTTGCGCAGGTGGATGGGTGACATCACCGTGCGCACATTGCTTTGGGAAGTCAGCTTCCTGCACTCGAGTGATGCTTGTGCTAGTGTTGCCAGGACGTGCGGGATGGCTCGGTGGTCGGACACTGTTAGCGAGTACTCTGAGATACACACCCGATCCACGCTCGAGAGGCGAGCTGGGAGGATCTTTGAGAAGACCTTGGGCTTGGTGAAGTACCAGCTGCATTGCGCTAGGACCGCCGTGCTGTAATGCTCGGTGGTGTTGTTAAGGAAGCACAGTGGATCGGAATGCACAAACTTGATGCAGGGGCCAAGCGACGAGGCTTGAAGATGAGCCTGTGCTTTCCCCAGTGTGAACGGGGACCCTATGAGCCATGACTCTCTTAACGAGGTCCGAGCCAATGACGGGAGAATCTAGACAATGACGGTGCTTCAGTGGGAGAAGAACTCATAGGTTGCATAGCTAGGTACCTAGACAATGACTACATGGAATCAGCATATGGACATGTAGAGACAGAAGCTACAGAAGTACTCACCGGTGCTTCAGTGGGAGAAGAACTGAAGCACCGGTCGGGGGGACGCGCGGTATATCTGAACGCGCGCACGAGGCGAACGCGTGAGCGGGATCGTCCGAGATATGAGGAACGAGGCAAGGAAACATAAGCGCCTAAGAGCGCGACTACTATAAGGAGAGAATGCATGTCATGCGGTGCGCGAGCGTACATCGACACTTGTTATCCAACACTCCCCCTCAAGCGAGACGAAGTCCAAGGAGCGCGGCGAGCATCGCAAGACGCGGGCGTGTGAGTGCCTTTGTGAGGATGTCGGCGACCATCTCGTTGGTTGGACAGTACTCAAGAGCGAGCGTGCTGTCGGCGACGTGAGAACAAATGAAATGATATCAAATGTCGATGTGCTTCGTGCGTGGGTGGAAGACGTCGACATTGCGGATGAGCTTGAGGGCACTTTCATTGTCGCAGTAGAGGACCGTCGGACCGCGGATGGGGGTAGTGAGCTCGGACAGAAGACGGCGCAGCCACAGAGCCTCGCGCGAAGCGTCAGAGGCGGCAATGTACTCGGCTTCGGTTGTGGACAGCGCGATAATAGGTTGCTTGTGAGAGCGCCAGGTGATCGCGCCGCCCGCATACAGGAACGCACAGCCGGAAATTGAGTGCCGATGTGCTTGCGAGCCCCAGTCCGCGTCGGTGTATCCGACAAGTCCGTCCGACGTCGAGCCAAACGTTAAGACATAGTCGCGCGTGCCCTTGAGATAGCGCAGCACGCGCTTTGCGGCTTCCCAATGAATAGTTGCCGGGTCCGCCATAAAGCGCGCGAGCGTGGAGGTGGCAAACGAGATGTCAGGACGCGTGGTCACAGCTGCGTACATGAGTGAGCCGATCAGCTGTGCATACGGCCGGTTGCGCATTTCGGCATGTTCGTCGTCGTCGAGAGTGTAGTTGAAGAGGTTGGTGTGCGGATCAAGCGGGACCGAGACGGGGCGTGCGTCGGTCATGTTGAAGCGAGTAAGAAGAGTGTTGATGTACGCGGCTTGCGAGAGAGAGACGGTGCGCGCAGAACGGTCGCGTCAAATTTCATACCCAAGAAGCCAGCGGGCTTTGCCAAGGTCGACGATTTCGTAGCGCTGAGCGAGCTGGGCCTTGAGGCCGGTCATGAGGAGCTTGCTGTTTGTGACAAGGAAGCAGTCATCAACGTGGATGACGATGATGATCACCACGTCTTGAGTGATGAGATGGAAGACTCCTGGGTCGTACTCGCTGCGTGTGAGACCGATCTCGCTCATGAGAGCGCAGACGACGCGGTACCAGAGCAGGCCGGCTTGCTTAAGACCGTACAGTGCCTTCAAGAGTCGCCAGACGTGCCGCTCCTTGCCGGGGACTTCAAAGCCGGGTGGTTGACGCATGTAGATTGTTTCATCGAGTGGGCTGTTCAAGTAAGCATTCTTGAAGTCGATGACGTCTGTTTCCCAGCCGTGCTTGGCAGCGAGGGCGAGGACGAGCCGGAACGAGGATGCGTGAGCAGTTGGTGATGCGGTGAGCGTGTAGTCGATACCATAGACCTGCAAAAAGCCTTGCACGCAGAGGTGTGCCTTGTACTTGACAACCTCGTTGTGTTCATTGCGCTTCTTGCGACAGACCCAGACAGCGCTGACGACATTGGCATTGGGAGGTCGCTCGACAAGCTCGTATGTCCTGCGCTGTTTGATTTGTGTTAGCTCATTTCGCATCGCCAACGTCCACTGCTCCTTCTCAGGTCCTGCCATTGCCTCACGGTAGGTCGGCTCGTCGTCTGAGCCCAAAGCAGCGAGCGCAAAAAGCGGAGAGTCGAAAGGAGTTGTGTCCTGTGTGGTGCCGTCCTCGAGCTCCCCCTCGCCCTCCGTCTCCTCCCAGAACTCGGCTGCGAGCTGCGCGTCTTCGCCAAGGATGGACGGCGGAACGCGCTGAGCTCCTCGACCGCCAGTTGTCCCGATGCCAGCCTGAAGATTGCGAATCCAGGCAGAGGGTTTGCGTTCACGCTTCAGACGGCCCTCCACAACTGGTTCTACCGGTGCCTCGGGCACGTCTTGCTCAGCGACTATGGGCTTGAGCGACGTCTGCTCCTGAGAGGCTTTTGGTGATGGCGAAGGCCCTGAGGGTGGCGTGGTCTTGAGAGTCTCGGGTTTCGGGGTGGATGGAGGCGACGATGAAGATGAGGGTGAGCTGGGAGAGGTAGAAGGCGAGTTGGGCGCGTTCAGGACGCTGCCGGAGGTCGGCTCCCCCTCGGACTGTACGCGCACATCTATGAGTGCCTCGGGGTCAGGCTCAAAGCGGACATCGCGCTCAATAGATACTGTGCGGCGGTCTGGCCAATAGATCTTGTGCCCCTTGCTTTCGAGGCTGTATCCGATCCACTGGCCGGCCTTTGACTTGGAATCGAGCTTGCCGGCGTTCTGCTGCAAGATCCAGCACTTGGCTCCGAAGCGAGGGAGATGCGAGAGATCAGGCTTTTGACCAGTTGCGACCTCATGTGGTGTCATGCCGGGTGTGTTCTTGCCTGATGTGCGGTTCCGTAGCCAGCAGGCGTGACGAATGGCCTCACCCCAGAGAAACTTCGGGAGTTGGGCGTCGAACAGGAGGGCGCGACCATGCTCGGCGAGCGTGCGATTCAGCCGCTCTGCCTTGCCGTTCTGCTGCGGTGAGTCGTGTACGGTTATCCGGCGAGTGGTGCCGTGCTTCTCGAGGTGCTCGACGAACTCGTGGCTTGTGTACTCGCCTCCACGGTCGCTCTGGATTGTCTTGATCTCCTGGACACCGCGGTGCGATTTGACCCATGCCTCGTATGCCCGATAGCGACTGAGAGCCTCGCTTTTCGTCCGCATGAGGGAGACGAAGGCCTCGTCAGCGTGGTCGTCGAGGAAGGTAATAAAATACTCCTTCCCGTCCCACGTGCGTACCTGTGCTTTACCCCACACGTCCGTATGGACGCGGTCACCGTACGCCTCAGCGCGTGGGCTCGAGCGCTCCTTCGGGAAGGGCTCTCGAGTCTGCTTGGCCTGGACACAGACCTCGCAGAAGTCGACTTCCGCTGCGTCGAGTTCGATGCCGGTGACAACCCCCTCGGAGACCATCTTCCGGAGGGTCGGTGGGTAAGCGTGCCCCATCCGTCGGTGGAACTCGAGCTGCGACATGGCTGCGGCTGCTGCTTCGGCTGCTCGTGCTTCGGAGCTTGGTTGCACACCTGACAGGGGATACAGGCCGCTGCGGTCGGTGATGACAGGGAGGGAGGTTCCAGCAGGTGTTGTAACGTGACAGCCGTCCCGCTCGAAACGGACCTGAAAGCTGTTCTTGATGAGCTGACTGATGGACGTGAGAGCGATGGGCATTGCAGGAGCGTAGAGGACATTGTGCAACATAAAATTAATGTTGTGTCTGCCGTGGCGAACGGCGACGCGCACGTCTCCCTCACCGGTTGCGTAGAAGACTCGTCCGTCTGCGGAGTTGATCAGAATGGGGGTGATTGGGCGGAGAGTGGTAAAGTTGCTGTGGTGAGGGTCGAAATGGCGGGATGCGCCCGAGTCGACCAGACGAGTGTGCAGTGTCGGCTTGAGGGGACTTGCTGAGACCTTTGCAAAATCCGTGGCGACCAGACATGCGGACTCGTCCCAGAACGTCGCGTCGGCGAGAGTCTGCGGTGTAGGATCACTCACAGCCGAAACCAACACGACGGCAGCCTTTGCAGACTCGTTCTCCTGCCTCTCCTCCTTTCCCTTTCGCTTCTCATCCGGCTTCTTCTTCCGCCCTCGACGCTTTGGACCCTGACCCTCTTTCCCGCCGCCTTTACTCCAGCACTCAGCCTTCGTATGCCCCTCCTTGTTGCAGTTGAAGCATTGCATGCCGCTTCGGACAGCAAGCGCCAACGTGCTCGACTGCTCCCCTTCAAGCGCGTGTTCGTCGCGCGCGATGTCGTTGATCGCAGTAAGGAGGGCAGTCGTAGTGATGGACATCCCGGTCGCTTGAGCAGACGCGAGGATGGCACGGACGGCGGGGCGGTATGAAAGAGGGAGAAGGGCAAGGACATGAACCTTGTACTGCTCATCGGGGAGCGTGCCTCCAGCGGTAGCGTACTCGGAGCGAAGCTTCGCAAGCTGGGCGAGGACAGGCCGAGGGTCGGCGCCTTCGTCGCACTTGAGACGCTGAATCTGTGCAAGGATGTTCACCTGCACGAAATCGCCTTGATTGTCGTAGCGCGAAGTCACAATGTGCCACATGTCGACGGCGCGCGTGAGTGTGAGAACCTCGAGCTTGAGCGACTCCGGGAGCGTCTGGAAGAGAAGCGTCTTGATCGTCGCGTGATTGGCCGTCCACTTGTCTAGCGCGGTCTCGTACCGTTCGTCGGCATCGGAGTCCACTCCGGGGGCGCTCGTAGGTGTCGGCATGCGCTCCCGACCTTCAAGATATCTACGGAGACCCTTCGCATGGACGGCGGTAAGGAACTGGGCTTTGTAGAGCACCCAGTTGGAGCCATCTTCGACGAGGAGCGGGATCTTGAGACTGGTGGTTGAGCTCAGATCCGAGTGTGTCGAGAGAGAGGTGAGATCGGGGGTGATGTGCTGAATGTCGGCCATTTTGCGGAGCAGCAGGGCTCATAACCTCTTAACGAGGTCCGAGCCAATGACGGGAGAATCTAGACAATGACGGTGCTTCAGTGGGAGAAGAACTCATAGGTTGCATAGCTAGGTACCTAGACAATGACTACATGGAATCAGCATATGGACATGTAGAGACAGAAGCTACAGAAGTACTCACCGGTGCTTCAGTGGGAGAAGAACTGAAGCACCGGTCGGGGGGACGCGCGGTATATCTGAACGCGCGCACTAGGCGAACACGTGAGCGGGATCGTCCGAGATATGAGGAACGAGGCAAGGAAACATAAGCGCCTAAGAGCGCGACTACCATAAGGAGAGAATGCATGTCATGCGGTGCGCGAGCGTACGTCGACGCTTGTTATCCAACAGACTCAGTGTCATGTAGAACAATGTGTGAGCGTAGCAACTATCGTAGCGGCGCGACCTCAGCGTTCGGGAAAAGAACGATAATATTAATAGTTACCTATCGTAGCGGCGCAACCTAATGTACATGAGCGCGATGGGGGATCTGAATCGGAATCTGTCTCTTATGTACAACGTGTTTCGGATAGGTGTTTCAGTGCCTTGAGGCTGCAGTACAGTTTCCTTATGTGTTTCAGTGCCTCATTGTTATGGGCTGGTGTCCTGCAGGCTGAGCTTCACCTTATACGCATGGTTACCTCGTGTCTGCATGTATATATAGTGGTAGGAGAGCTGAGGGAAGCCCTCAGCTCGACCTGGTTATCTATTGCCCTTCTAAACCCTCTGAACCTTGATCCCTCTGTGTGAAAGCGTCTAAGACCCAGTGCTGAAAGCCTAACCAGCAAACCACCGGGTATCGTCTTAACAATATGAGTCAATGCACATCTGCCTGTTCTGGGCTTGATCTAAAGTTCCTGTACAACATGCAGCTTTCTATCTGGATTTTGTTACATATATGTGTTGATGGGGAGTCAAACTTCATCATAAATCCATGACCCATGGTGTTGGACATATGTCATGGTCATGTGATTGCATTCCCACATTTGGGCCTGCTGTCTTTCATGTTCTGCTAGCCCAAATACAGCTTGCCGGATCTATCTAGTTGTCCTTGACATATGCCAATAAATAATGTGCTTTAAGGGGGACAACACCTCCCCACAGCTCCCCAAAAGTGACATGTGTCAGAAAGCTGTGGTCTCCCCAAGAGAAGCTGGAGAACACAACCTCAGTAATCAGGCACCCACAGCAATCTTGCAACACATTAGCAGAGGCTGCATTGAGGTCCTCTTGCAGAAGACATGACATCTTCTAGACACCGGTGGGAATAAGTAGCTGGAGTACCTCTCCCAAGTGTATGTTGGGGCCCATAATCTGCAGCAATGAAACAGGGATCAAGGGGAATGTCGTGATGATGTCCGGCATCATGGAAGGTGTACTAGGCGCTCACCTTCTTTTCAATAGTGGGGAGGCTCTGTAAGGAGCGCGTATCTTGCGCTCCCATAACCTCAATAGTAGTGCGAGATGCGCTACTAATAACTATAATACTATATCATTGTACATGCGTGCCTAATAGCACACTGATACGGTAAGAGATACTCTGACAGCCGATAGCCGAGGGGTAGAGGACGTCTCTAGGAAGGGGTGAAGGGGAGTAAGGTCTCGAGCTCCCTGGATCGTCGCTAGGCCGCCGG